>JAVSCE010002594.1:0-10443 GCA_032199065.1 Smutsia gigantea | reverse complement strand
AATATCTCTTCTGGAGTCTATGCTCTCTGTTAGTTTTGAACTTCTGATACAAAGATTTTCACACCTCATACTTACTCCTAAACGTCTTTCCACATGGCTCTATCCTAGACCGTTGTTGCGAAGGAACGAATTTTCTCTACCCCTCGAGGTTCTTCTACCTGGTCTAAGAATCAAATTGACAGGAGACAGATTAACAAGAGAAAAAAAAACAAGTTTAATTAGGTAAATATGCAGAAGCCATAGACATGGGCTCCAAAGACAGCCAGGGACAATGAGGTATATATGTCATCCTGAACCAAGGCAAAGTGGGTAGGAGTTGGAGACTTCAAAGGAAAAGGGAAGCGACTCACAGGAATATGAATAGAGTAAATGTTTGATAATTAAATATTTGCTGGGCCACACAGCAACAATGAGGGAGCACAAAGAGGAATCTTAACAGACTTAGCCATATCCATCCTGGTCTACCACTCTTTGTTTCCATTATAATATAGTTATCAAAGGTGATGCCTCTCTTCCTGGAGCATGTCCTCTATCTAAGTTATTTTTATGCAGTTGTGGTGTGGGAGGTCAAAATTTCTTTCTGAGTCTTTTGTGCCTTGGTGTTATCAACTCTAAAATAATCTGCATGTCACAATGGCATATCGTGGGGCACCTGCCCTTGGTCCCTTTGAGGTAGGGCAGGGACATGGGACAAGCATCATGATTAATTTTTCCTGCCTATGATTGAAAATGCTGAGACATAAACAGTATAGTAATAATAGGAGGGACTCCATCTTAAGGCTGAGATTCCATTTTAAAAACCAGGGAGTTAGGAGGTAAGATTCTTAACATATTTTATGATAATTAACCAACAACTGACCCTATCTTAAGGCAGGGCAAGTAGCCCTAAATGGTATGTCCCCACTGCTTGAGGGTCACCACTATTTTGGAGAAGAACAGGGTCAAGAAATTCCTTGTGTTAAGTTTTTCTTACAGAATATCTAGAGAGCAGACTATGGATGGTAATATAATGTCTCTTGCCAGAAATAGCCATCATGAGACCACATGTCAAGCCTACACCCTCCCACCCCACCCCTTTGCCCTATTCTTGAAATCCTTAAAAGACACAAATCCTAAACTTTAAGTGCACCTCCTCTCTGAGGTGCCCACAGTCCCCTCTCTTCAAGTGTGTACTTTTTAAACAAAGCCTTCTCACTGCTCAGCTTATTGTTTTGTCTCTGCACTCTCCCAGTGATAACTGCAACTTTGCTATTTCATTCTACTTTTCAGACTTAAGCACAGGTCTTCACTCTGTCTCTGTTCTACTCCAGATAAGTAGGGAGGGGCTACTGAGAGCTCTGATTTGGGCTTGCAAGTTCCCCTCACCTGGGTGACCTGGACAGGACTGAAGCTGTACAATTTTGCTTCCTAGTAGTCTGCCCAAAAAATCTCCTTTCTTTGCTTTGGGAAATTCTCAGAACAAAATCTCACTCCATCCAGTGCTCTGTGGCTCCCCCAAATCCTGGGGTGTTAGGGGCTTAGTTCCCATGCTGTACAGATTGAAGCAGACACTGGACACCAGGTGACTCTGGCTTCAGTAGTTGGCAAGAGATCTGCTCTATGCCAATCAGAGAAGAATGAGCTTCTCTTTCCTCCCTCTGTTCTTCCTTGCGCTCTGTAGCCTGCACAGCTGCTACCATTCCCTGCTACTCTCGCTTTAATGAATTCCTTCCTTACCTACACTCATCAGAACTGTTCAACAATTCTTTCTTGATGAGAGTCAAGAACCCTCCCCCACCCAGGTTGACATTTCACTTAGTGGGCAGGGAGAGACCTCCCCAGACACAGCTGCCCAACACCACCTACACCTTCTATGCTCAATCTTCCAATTTTTCTCCTTGCAGATTCCTGGCTAGCTAAGAAAATACTTGTCACTGTTGGTACATCCATGTACGGTCTAACCTTAAGCTTTTAAACTTTCTTTTCCACACAAAGTAGGTGACTAGGTCCATCTTCCAAAGCTCTGCCCCCTGGGAAAACTTCCACTATCAAAGGCAACCCTTGAATGGGGCTGTACTGCAGCCTTTTTGGCTTGCCCTACATGCCCAGGTGACCCAACCATGACCTAATCTTGGCCTTTTACCTCTCCATCAGCTAATCATAAGAGACTCCCTATGTGGCCATAAGTATGAATTAAGGGGAAAGGAGTTGGTATAACAATAGTGAACAACATTGGAGTCTGGGCAACCTGCTGATCAGCTGACATGTGCTCCCTGGCCTTGCTCATGTCCAATTCTAGACGTACCACTTCCAACTTATGAAGAACTACTTCTTGTGCTGTCTAAACTTTTGACTTGATGAGATTGGCAGAAAGTGCTTCCTGATATACAAGCTCTGGTTGCATGGTCACTCGATGACCTCTAGCTTGTGCTTGGTTTTTGTGGAGGCAAGATTGGGGAATTAAAGGGAGATATAATGTGAATTACTGTCCCTTTATTCTCTAAGTCATTAATCACCGTGTTTATTTCTGCTGCTCCATTACTGCAAAATAACATGGGATTTTTTTTTCAGCCTAGATCAAGTACAGTAGTGGGGAAGTACATTCCAGAGGCTTCTATCTGGCCTTCCCTACTACAAGAGCTCTTGCCTCAGAGAAGATTTGACAACTACCATGTATGTCCATTCTAATTAAATACCTGGAACTAGGAAAATGATCAATGGATGGGTCCACTGTCCTACTGTGCTCACTGTGAACCAGCCCTAGGCCAAGAATCCATTTATTATCTGGCCCTCATATATCTCTTTTATAATAGGGCCCTGAGGACACTTTGGGCCACCAGACAGCAATATTAACTTGAACAATGTGTCCAATAATCTTCAAAATATTTGGGTGCTCACCTTTCCCCAGTATAGTTCCCCAAGTGGTCACGTGTCCTTTTAAGGAAGGACTGAGCTAATCAATACAGTATCCATTTCTATAATATTCCAAGGTCCTTCCGGCTAAGGAGCCAGCTTTTCCTTTCAACAGGTTCTGGGTCAAAAACCAGGCTTACACATGAAAAACTAAGCAAAGGATTGTGCCCTTGGATTAAGAAAGCAGCCCTCAGCTTCCTGATCATCCATCGTTGCTATTTGATTGTATATGTTGAGCAATACATGGCTATCTGTGTCTCTGGCACTAGGGAGACTGTATTCAGTTAACCATTTCCATGGCTATCTGAAGGTCAGGGCCCCTGACTGATGCTTATTCTGATAATTACATCTACCTGGTTTCTGACAGTCAAGTGCCACTATTTGACTTTGATGATTTCAGAATTCTAGCATCCTTATTGCCATCAATGAGATCAGTATTGTGACAGCTTCCCATACCATTAGCCCTAGACTACAGGCAAGAGCAACCAGTGGACTACTCATTAATGCTGATGAACTCCTCACCATCCCATTTCTTATTGCTTTGGTAAGTGGAGTATCCTTTGGGTTCACCTGTGGAACATAGCTTTCTATCCTTACATAAATATATCTAGGATGCCCACATCTCTGTGCCTTTTAATTCCTTCCTGCATTGTGTGTAAGACAGTTCTGCCATTCCTACTTCACGCTATGTGGACCATCACTTTCTCCAGGTTTCTTGGAGTCATCCTAGCCACATGTTTACCCTGTGCTCCAAGGTCCCTGACAAGTTGTTAAATACATCCTGGAAGAGTGGCTCCTACTTGTTAAACTCATCTATATTCAACTTTACTGCCCCCCTCCCTGATCCATAAATGAAATCCCTCAGAACCTGGTCCAGTATATACTTCACTGGTACATGTAGTGAGTACATGCTAGATAAGTCCTATAGCTCCTGTGGGGCATACTCCCTTTCTCCTTTTTTTTTATATAATTTATTTTAGAATCATTAATCTACAATTACATGTGCAATATTATGGTTATTACACTACCCCCTTCATCAGGTCCCCCCCACCAACCCCATTACAGTCACTGTCCATCAGCGTAGTGAGATGCTATAGAGTCACTACTTGTCTTCTCTGAGTTGTACAGCCCTCCCAAGCCCCCCCAACATTACATCTGCTAATCGTAATGCCCATTTTTCACCCTTGTCCCTCCCTTCCTACCCATCCTCCCCAGTCCCTTTCTCTTTGGTAACTATTAGTCCGTTCTTGGGTTCTGTGAGTCTGCTGCTGTTGTGTTCCTTCAGTTTTTTTTTTTCTTTGTTCTAATACTCCACATGTGAGTGAAATCATTTGATACTTGTCTTTTTCGGCTTGGCTGACTTCACTGAGCATAATACCCTCTAGCTCCATCCATGTTGTTGCAAATGGTAGGATTTGTTTTCTTCTTATGGCTGTATAATATTCCATTGTGTACATGTACCACTTCTTCTTTATCCATTCATCTACTGATGGACACTTAGGTTGCTTCCATTTCTTGGCTATTGTAAATAGTGCTGCGATAAACATAGGGGTGCATCTGTCTTTTTCAAACTGGCTGCTGCATTCTTAGGGTAAATTCCTAGGAGTGGAATTCCTGGGTCAAATGGTATTTCTATTTTGAGTTTTTTGAGGAACCTCCATACTGCTTTCCTCAATGGTTGAACAAATTTGCATTCCCACCAGCAGTGTAGGAGGGTTCCCTTTTCTCCACATCCTCGCCAACATTTGTTGTTGTTTGTGTTTTGGATGTTGGCCATCCTCACTGGTGTGAGGTGGTATCTCATTGAGGTTTTAAACTGCATTTCTCTGATGATTACTGATATGGAGCATCTTTTCATGTGCCTGTTGGCCATCTGAATTTCTTCTTTGGAGAAGTGTCTATTCATGTCCTCTGCCCATTTCTTAATTGGATTATTTACTTTATGTTTGTTGAGATGCGTGAGTTCTTTATATATTTTGGATGTCAACCCCTTATCGGATAGGTCATTTATGAATATATCCTCCCATACTGTAGGATGTCTTTTTGTTCTACTGATGGTGTCCTTTGCTGTACAGAAGCTTTTCAGATTGATATAGTCCCATTTCTTCATTTTTGCTTTTGTTTCTTTTGCTCAGGGAGATATGTTCATAAAGAAGTCGCTCATGTTTATGTCCAAGAAATTTTTGCCTATGTTTTTTTCTAAGAGTTTTATGGTTTCATGACCTACATTCAGGTCTTTGATCCATTTTGAGTTTACTTTTGTGTGTGGGGTTAGACAGTAGTCCAGTTTCATTCTCTTACATGTAGCTGTCCAGTTTCCCAACACCAGCTGCTGAAGAGGCTGTCATCTCCCCATTGTATATCCAAGGCTCCTTTATCAAATATTAATTGACTGCATATGTTTGGGTTAATGTTTGGATTTTCTATTCTGTTCCACTGGTCTGTGGCTCTGTTTTTGTGCCAATACCAAATTGTCTTGATTACTGTGGCTTTGTAGTAGAGCTTGAAGTCAGGGAATGTAATTCCCCCTGTTTTATTCCTCCTTCTCAGGATTGCTTTGGCTATTCGGGGTCTTTTGTGGTTCCATATGAATTTTAGAAGTATTTGTTCCAGTTCATTGAAGAAAGCTGTTGGTAGTTTGATAGGGATTGCATTGAATCTGTAGATTGTTTTAGGTAGTATAGCCATTTTGACAATATTTATTCTTCCTAGCCAAGAGTATGGGATGCATTTCCATTTGTTAGTGTCCTCTTTAATTTCTCTTAGGAGTGTCTTGTAGTTTTCAGAGTATAGGTCTTTCACTTCCTTCATTAGGTTTATTCCTAGGTATTTTATTCTTTTGATGCAATTGTGAATGGAATTGTTTTTCTGATTTCTCTTTCTGTTAGTTCATCGTTAGTGTATAGGAAAGCAACAGATTTCTGTGTGTTAATTTTGTATCCTGCAACTTTGCTCAATTCAGATATTAGTTCTAGTAGTTTTGGAGTGGAGTCTTTAGGGTATTTTATGTACAATATCATGTCATCTGCAAATAGTGACAATTTGAATTCTTCTTTACCAATCTGGATGCCTTGTATGTCTTTGTTTTGTCTGATTGCCGTGGCTAGGACCTCCAGTATTATGCTGCATAACAGTGGAGACAGTGGGCATCCATGTCTTGTTCCTGATCTTAGATGAAAAGCTTTCAGCTTCTCACTGTTAAGTATGATGTTGGCTGTGGGTTTGTCATATATGGCCTTGATTATGTTGAGGCACTTGCCCTCTATACCCATTTTGTTGAGAGTTTTTATCATGAATGGGTGTTGGATTTTGTCAAATGCTTTTTCAGCATCTATGGAGATGATCATGTGGTTTTTGTTCTTCTTTTTGTTGATGTGCTGGATGATGTTGATGGATTTTCTAATGTTGTACCATCCTTGCATCCCTGGGATGAATCCCACTTGATCATGGTGTATGATCCTCTTGATGTATTTTTGAATTCGGTTTGCTAATATTTGTTGAGTGCTTTTGCATCTACGTTCATCAGGGATGTTGGTCTGTAATTTTCTTTTTTGGTGAGGTCTTTGCCCGGTTTTGGTATTAGAGTGATGCTGGCTTCATAGAATGAGTTTGGAAGTATTCCCTCCTCTTCTATTTTTTGGAAAACTTTAAGGAGAATCGGTGTTATTTCTTCTCTATATGTCTGGTAGAATTCAGAGGTGAATCCATCTGGTCCGGGGGTTTTGTTTTTGGTAGTTTTTTGATTACCGCTTCAATTTCGTTGCTGGTTATTGGTCTGTTTAGTTGTTCTGTTTCTTGTTTGGTCAGTTTTGGAAGGTTGTATTTTTCTAAGAAGTTGTCCATTTCTTCTATGTTTTCCAGCTTGTTAGCATATAGATTCTCATAGTATTCTCTTATAATTCTTTGTATTTCTGTGGGATCCGTCGTGATTTTTCCCTTCTCATTTCTGATTCTGTTTATGTGTGTAGATTCTCTTTTTCTCTTAATGAGTCTGGCTAGGGGTTTATCTATTTTGTTTATTTTTTCAAAGTACCAGCTCTTGGTTTCATTGATTTTTCTTTGTTTTATTCTTCTCAATTTTATTTATTTCTTCTCTGATCTTTATTATGTCCCTCCTTCTGGTGACTTTGGGCCTCATTTGTTCTTCTTTTTCCAATTTCAGTAATTGTGTCTTTAGACTATTCATTTGGGAATGTTCTTCTTTCTTTAGATAGGCCTGGATTGCAATATACGTTCCTCTTAGTACTGCCTTTGCTGCGTCCCACAGAAGTTGTGGCTTTGTGTTGTTGTTGTCATTTGTCTCCATATACTCTTTGATTTCTGTTTTGATTTGGTCATTAACCCATTGATTAATTAGGAGAGTGTTGTTAAGTCTCCATGTATTTGTGAGCCTTTTTGTTTTCTTTCTAAAATTTAATTCTAGTTTTATACCTTTGTGATCTGAGAAGTTGGTTGGTAGAATTTCAATATTTTTGAATTTACTGAGGTTCCTTTTGTGGCCTAGTATGTGGTCTATTCTGGAAAATGTTCCATGTGCACTTGAGAAGAATGTGTATCCTGTTGCTTTTGGGTGTAGAGTTCTGTAGATGTCTGTTACATCCATCTGTTCTAGTGTGTTGTTCAGTGCCTCTGTGTCTTTACTTATTTTCTGTCTGGTTGATCTGTCCTTTGAGTGAGTGGTGTGTTGAAGTCTCCTAAAATGAATGCATTGCTGTCTATTTCCTCCTTTAATTCTGTTAGTATTAGTTTCACATATGCTGGCGCTCCTGTGTTGGGTGCATATATATTTATAATGGTTATATCTTCTTGTTGGACTGACCCCTTTATCATTATGTAATGTCCTTCTTTATCTCTTGTTACTTTCTTCGTTTTGAAGTCTATTTTGTCTGATACAAGTACTGCAACACCTGCTTTTTTCTCCTTTTTATTTGCATGAAATATCCTTTTCCATCCCTTCACTTTTAGCCTGTGTATATCTTTGGGTTTGAGGTGAGTCTCTTGTAAGCAGCATATAGATGGGTCTTGCTTTTTTATCCATTCTATTACTCTGTGTCTTTTGATTGGTGCATTTAGTCCATTTACATTTAGGGTGATTATTGGTAGATACGTACTTATTGCCATTGCTGGCTTTAGATTCATGGTTACCAAAGGTTCAGGGGTTACTTCTTAACTATCTAACAATCTAACTTAACTTTCTTGTTAAGTTATTGTAAACACAGTCTGATGTTTCTTTATTTCTCTCCCTTCTTATTCTTCCTCCTCCATTCTTTATATACTAGGTCTTTTATTCTTTGCCTTTAGTTAGTATTTGGATGGTCTGCTTTCTTTGGTATGATTTTATTTTCTCTGGTGACATTTTTTTAGCCTTAGGAGTGCTTCCCTCTAGAGCAGTTCCTTTAAGATGTCCTGTAGAGGTGGTTTATGGGAGGCAAATTCTCTCAGCTTTTGCTTGTCTGAAAATTGTTTAATCCCTCCCTCATATTTAAATGATAATTGTGCTGGATACAGTATTCTTGATTCGGGGCCCTTCTGTTTCATTGCGTTAAATATATGCTATTCTCTTCTAGCCTGTAAGGTTTTTGTTGAGAAGTCTGATGATAGTCTGATGGGTTTTCCTTTGTAGGTAGTCTTTTTTCTCTCTCTAGCTGCCTTTAATACCCTGTCTTTATCTTTGATCTTTGCCATCTTAATTATTATGTGTCTTGGTGTTGTCTTCCTTGGGTCCCTTGTGTTGGGAGATCTATGAGCTTCGGTGGACTGCGAGACTACTTCCTTCCCCAGCGAGGGAAAGTTTTCAGCAATTATTCCTTCAATGACACTTTCTATCCCTTTTTCTCTCTCTTCTTCCTCTGGTACTCCTATAATGCGAATATTGTTCCGTTTGGATTGGTCACACAGTTCTCTTAATATTCTTTCATTCCTAGAAATCCTTTTATCTCTCTGCCTCAGCTGCTCTGTACTCCTGTTCTCTGTTTTCTATTCCATTAACAGTCTCTCACATCTCATCCATTCTGCTGTTAAGCCCGTCGATCGCTTGTCTGATTTCTGTATTGTCTTTTCTCAGTTCCCTCACTTCCTCCCTCAGCTCTTGCACATTTCTCTATAGGTCCATCAGCATGGTTATGACTTTTATTCTGAATTCTTTTTCAGGAAGATTATGCATTCCCATCCCTTCAGGCTCCCTCTCTGGTTTTGTCTATGTGAGCTTTGTCTGTACCATATTCCTCTGTCTTTTCATGGCAATAGAAGTGGTCGCTGGCAGGTGCCACGTATGTCAGCTGGGCTCTTTAAGACTTAAAAAAAAAAGAAAAAATAGGAAGAGAAAGAAAAGAGAAAATAAAAGAAAAAAAGGGGAAAAAAAAGCCCACCGCCAGTAGATTCTGTATGGATGCTGTAGGTGGTGCTGTTGCTCCACTATTCCGCAGCCATGGCTGTGCCATTCTGCTGGGCTGTTTGCAGCTCTGGACGGGGCGGGAACGAATGGGAGGCTATTGTTCTCCGTGCAAAGTTTCAGTGCGGCTACTTTTTCCCGGTCACCAGGCAAGGGGCCCAAAATTCCTCAGGACTTCCAGCCCACTGGGCTGAATGTTCTGGGACGATTGTAAGACTGCTGAAAAAAGCACACACTTTTCTTTTGTCCCGGGAGCCGGCTGTGAGGGCCTGGGTGTGTTGCCAAGCTCAAATCCTGCACCCTCTGTCTCTCCATTCCCCAATACACAACGCGATGTGTGTCAGCACTCCCCGTGCAGATCACCGGGGCTGGTTATTTCGCAGGGTGTACTTCCACTTCCTCCTAGTTCTGAATCCTCTCCTCCCGCCGGTGCGCTGGGGTGGGAGAGTGTTCGGGTCCCACTGGTACGCAGCTCTGTATTTTACCCGCTTCACGGGGTGCCGAGTCGTCTCAGGTGCAGATGCAGGCTGTGCATTGTCCTGTGTATTGTGGTCTCTCTTTTAGGAATAGTTGTATTTGCTGTATTTTCGTAGATATATATGGGTTTGGGAGGAGATTTTCACCGCCCTGCTCATGCCGCCATCTTCCCGGATGTCCTCCTTTCTCCTTTTTGCAAGTCGATCATATTCTGATTGAGTGATGTTGTGGGTGACCATAGTTATTGTCCCAGTAGCTATAAGATGAAGTGGATCAGATCCCTAGCACAGATATTTTCTTGATATGGAGAAGCATCCACATCATCTTCAAGTAAGGGGAAAGCACTATCTCTTACCACAGAGGCATGTGCTCTTGTGCAGGAACAGAAGGCTCAGGAAATGTCAGAATTCAAGATTTTGGAATGCATCAACCCTGATGTCCCTCTGCCAAGAATGTGGTATGACCTTGGATGAGATCTCCAAGTGTGAAAAATTCCTAGAAAGTATTGACACCTATGAGCTGGCAATGAAGAGCACTCCCAGCATCTGGGGAAATAAGTTCTTCAGTCCTAAAGGGGGTGGTTGGGGGGCCTTGGTGGTGGCAGCAGAGCATTCTTTATTTCTGGATTTTTATCAGACTCTCCAGGTGATTCTGATATACACTGAAGTTTGAAAATAACTACC
>JAVSCE010002593.1:0-71839 GCA_032199065.1 Smutsia gigantea | reverse complement strand
CTGTCTGGTTGATCTGTCCTTGGAGTGAGTGGTGTGTTGAAGTCTCCTAAGATGAATGCATTGCTGTCTATTTCCTCCTTTAATTCTGTTAGTATTTGTCTCACATATGCTGGCGCTCCTGTGTTGGGTGCATATATATTTATAATGGTTATATCTTCTTGTTGGACTAACCCCTTTATCATTATGTAATGTCCTTCTTTATCTTTTGCTACTTTCCTCGTTTTGAAGTCTATTTTGTCTGATACAAGTACTGCAACACCGGCTTTTTTCTCTTTGTTGTTTGCATGAAATATCTTTTTCCATCCCTTCACTTTTAGTCTGTGTATGTCTTTGGATTTGAGGTGAGTTTCTTGTAGGCAGCATATAGATGGGTCTTGCTTTTTTATCCATTCTGTTACTCTGTGTCTTTTGATTGGTGCATTCAGTCCATTTACATTTAAGGTGATTATTGATAGGTATGTACTTATTGCCATTGCTGGCTTTAGATTCGTGGTTACCAAGTGTTCAAGGGTTGCTTCTTTACTATCTAACAATGTAACTTAACTTTCTTGTTAAGTTATTGTAAACACAGTCTGATGTTTCTTTCTTTCTCTCCCTTCTTATTCCTCCTCCCCCATTCTTTCTATAATAGGTGTTTTATTCTTTGCCTTTAGTTGGTATTTGGATGGTCTGCTTTCTTTGCTATGATTTTTTTTTCCTCTGGTGACATCTTTTTAGCCTTAGGTGTGCTTCCATCTAGAGCAGTCCATTTAAGATATCCTGTAGTGGTGGTTTATGAGACGCAAATTCTCTTAACTTTCGTTTATCTGGAAATTGTTTAATCCCTCCATCATATTTAAATGATAATCGTGCTGGATACAATATTCTTGGTTCGAGGCCCTTCTGTTTCATAACGTTAAATATATCATGCCATTCTCTTCTGGCCTGTAAGGTTTCTGTTGAGAAGTCTGATGATAGTCTGATGGGTTTTCCTTTGTAGGTGATCTTTTTTCTCTCTCTAGCTGCCTTTAATACCCTGTCTTTATCTTTGATCTTTGCCATCCTAATTATTATGTGTCTTGGTGTTGTCTTCCTTGGGTCCCTTGTGTTGGGAGATCTATGAGCTTCGGTGGACTGCGAGACTACTTCCTTCCCCAGCGAGGGAAGTTTTCAGCAATTATTTCTTCAAAGACACTTTCTATCCCTTTTTCTCTCTCTTCTTCCTCTGGTACTCCTATAATGCGAATATTGTTCCGTTTGGATTGGTCACACAGTTCTCTTAATATTCTTTCATTCCTAGAAATCCTTTTATCTCTCTCTGCCTCAGCTGCTCTGTACTCCTGTTCTCTGTTTTCTATTCCATTAACAGTCTCTTGCATCTCATCCATTCTGCTGTTAAGCCGTCAATCGCTTGTCTGATTTCTGTATTGTCTTTCCTCAGTTCCCTCACTTCCTCCCTCAGCTCTTGCACATTTCTCTGTAGGTCCATCAGCATGGTTATGACTTTTATTCTAAATTCTTTTTCAGGGAGGCTGTGCATTTCCATCCCTTCAGACTCCCTCTCTGGGGTTGTCTGGTTGATTTTGGTCTGAACCATATTCCTCTGTCTTTTCATGACTGTATAATTTGGTCACTGATAGTTGCCACGTATGTCAGCTGGGCTCTTTAAGACTTTAAAAAGAGAAGAAAAAAAAAAAGAAAGAGAAAAAAGAAAAAAAAGAAAGAAAAGAAAAAACAAAAACAAAACAAAAAACAAAACAAAACAAAAAAAACAAAAAAATGCCCACCGTACGTAGATTCTGTGGGAATGCTCTAGGTGGCGCTATTGCCCCACTATTCAACAGCTGTGACTGTGCCGCTCCGCAGGGCCCTTTATCGCTCTGGCAGGGGTGGGAACGAATAGGAGGCTGCTGATCTCAGTGAGAAGTGTTAAGTATGGCTACGCTTCCTCAGTCGCCAGCTAAGGCGTCTGAAACTCCCCAGGACTCCCAGCCTGCTGGGCTGAGTGTGCTGGGGCGATCCGGCTCCTCCGCTGGGCTCCTGTCTCTTTAAGACCGCTGAAGAAAGCGCGCGCTTTTTTTTTTTTTTTCCTTCCCGGGAGCCGGCTGCAAGCACCCTGGCGCGTTCCCCGCTCAGATCCTGCCCCTCTGTCTCTCCAATCTCCGCTGCACTGCGCTATGTGGGTCAGCGCTCCCCGTGCAGATCACCGGGGCTGGCTACTTCGCGGGGTGCACTTCCACTCCCTCCCGGCTCTGAATCCTCTCCTCCCGCCGGTGCGCTGGGGTGGGGGAGGGCTCGGGTCCCGCCGGGTCGCGGCTCCGTATCTTACCCGCCTCTTGGGGTGCCGAGTCCTCTCGGGTGTAGCTGCACGCTGTGCGCTTTCCTGTGTATTCTCGTCTCTCTTTTAGGAATAGATGTATTTTCGGTGTTTTCGTAGATAAATATAGTGTTGGGAGGAGATTTCTGCCGCCCTGCTCACACCGCCATCTTCCCGGAAGTCTCCTGTCATCAGTTTTTCATACTTGATCTTTCTAATGAAAAGGGGCCACAGTAGAAGTAATAGAATTACTTTTAAGAAGTAATAGAATTAACCTTTAATTAGACCAGGAAAAAGCCATCAGCTCAGCTTTTACACAGGCAATAACTCTTTGAATTCTTAATAAATAAATAAATAATAGCAATAATTCCTGGGGACCCCTCTCCAGAAGCACATCCCCAGACTTACCACTCTCAGATTCTGGGAGTTCTCACTTCCCTCTGTGCCCACCTTAAAGTCAGCTCCACTGGCAGGGAGCTCCACTTCATCGATATTACTTCAGTACCAGTAGGTTTGCATTTCTGCTCTGTTGTTTTTAAAAATATCCCCTGAAGGAGCTTCTGGCCACAAGTGCCTGTGGGGGCTGTTTAAGTTTCTCTCAAGGTGCCAGTTATTATTATTTTTTTGTACGCTGGTTCCAAAATAGCCTAGATTTAAATGATGTTCCCTAACCCTATTTTCCCTATAAGCCCTATTATTTTTAGTGCACAATTTTGCAGGACATGAGGTTTTTCATGAATGTACATTTTCCAGGGACTTTTGAGATACTGGATTCACTCAAAGTGAAATTTTTACAGTGGTAGGACAATGAGATAGCAATGTTGAGATAAACAGAAGCTTTTAGTGTCCCAAAATCTAATTTTAAAGGGATTCTCCTCCTCCTTAAGGAAGGGCTAGTCCAGTCTAAGCCTTGGAAAATTTTCTTTATTAATAGCAATAGCTAATGATTCTCAGTCCACCATGTATACAGGTCCTTTGATGCTTTGCGGCTACCCAGGCCTCCTTTGTGTGCTCATCTTCCTCATTATAAATCTGCCAGGCCAGGTAGCTTTGATTTAGCAGCCCTGGACTTCCCCTCCAATTACAATCATGTGGTTTTCACAACTGGCATGGTAACGGTGTCCCCTTGGTCAGTGCTTCCCAAACTTGAACATGCATTAGAATCACTTGGAGGGCCTTTTCCACCACAGATTCCTGGATGCCACCTCTGGAGATTTTGATACATTATGATACATGAGGTCTGAATGAGAGTTTGCATTTCTGACATGATACTGATGCGCCTGGTCCAGGGACCACGTTTTGAGTGGCACTGCTCTATGACCCTGCCATCAGCAGTATCACTCATCTTTGTAGGCACCAGTTCCTTCCCCATGATCTTTTTCTTTTTTTTTGTCAGTTGCATTGTCACAGTCATTCTCAACTGGGGTGCTTTTGATCCCCAAGAGACTTTGGCAATGTCAGGAGATCCTTTTTTTGTCTTAACTGGTAAGAGGGTATACTCCTGGCATCTGGCAGGTAGAGGGCAGAGGTGCTGCTGAGTATCCTGCAACACACAAGCCAGCTCCTTACCACAAAGATTACCTGGTGCAAACTGTCAATAAGCTGAAGTTGAGAAACTCAGCATCAACATACTACTTCTTTGTTTGCCAATAGCATGCAATCCTGATTGCATCTATGTCAAATCAATAACCTATGAAGAGAAGATGGGGATAAAGGAATGGTTGTGTTTCCCAACCCCACCCCCAATTTTTTATACTTCATTGAAAATAAAACATCTAAACTTTAAAGCCATCAAGTACTTTGAAATATCATCTGAAGACATGATAACTTGTCTTCAGATTTCTAATTTCTCCTTCTTAGGTCTCAGAATGGAAGACTTGACTGAAGCTAAACCTTTTGACATTGGGCCCATCTATTTCTTTGATCTGGTAGTAAAATAGCTTAGTCTCATCAGATTGTTTTAAAAAATAATTAACTTTTTAGCAAGAGATAAAAAAGGACATAACATAATGAAAAAGGGGTCAGTCCAACAAGAGGATATAATCAGTCCAACAAGAGGATATAACCATTATAAATATATATGCACCCAACACAGGAGCGCCGACATATGTGAAACAAATACTAACAGAATTAAAGGAGGAAATAGAAAGCAATGCGTTCATTTTAGGAGACTTCAACACACCACTCACTCCAGAGGACATATCAACCAGGCAGAAAATAAGTAAAGACACAGAGGCACTGAACAACACACTAGAACAGATGTACCTAACAGACATCTACAGAACTCTACACCCAAAAGCAGCAGGATACACATTCTTCTCAAGTGCACATGGAACATTTTCCAGAATATACCACATACTAGGCCACAAAAAGAACCTCGGTAAATTCAAAAATATTGAAATTCTACCAACCAACTTCTCAGATCACAAAGGTATAAAGCTAGAAATAAATTGTTCAAAGAAAACAAAAAGGCTCACAAATGGAGCCTTAACAGCATGCTCCTAAATAATCAGTGGATAAATGACCAAATTAAAGAGAGATCAAAGATTATATGGAGACTAATGACAACAATAACACAAAGCTGCAATTTCTGTGGGACGCAGCAAAGGCAGTTCTAAGAGGAAAGTATATTGCAATCCAGGCCTATTTAAAGAAGGAAGAAAAATTCCAAATGAATAGTCTAAAGACACAATTATTGAAATTGGAAAAAGAAGAACAAATGAGGCCCAAAGTCACCAGAAGGAGGGACATAATAAAGATCAGAGAAGAAATAAATCAATAGAAAAAAAATCAATGAAACCAAGAGTTGGTTCTTTGAAAAAAATAAACAAAATAAATAAACCCCTAGCGAGACTTATTAAGAAAAAAGAGAATCTACACACATAAACAGAATCAGATTTGAGAAAGGAAAAATCACTACGGACCCCACAGAAATACAAAGAATTATAAGAGAATACTATGAAAATCTATATGCTAACAAGCTGCAAAACCTACAAGAAATGGACAACTTCTTAGAAAAATGCAACCCGCCAAGACAGACCAAGCAAGAAACAGAAAAACTAAACAAGCAAGAAATCTCCAAGTCCTGAATATAAAGTTTCAGTCTGGGGGTAAAAGAGGGGCCTACTCATACTCTTCACTGTGTAGTACCAGTCTTGGTGAGGTTCCTCACCCGTTTTTAAATTGCATGGCTGTGTCAGTCACTCATATTTCCCTATCAACTTTTCTGAAATTATTATCAGCAAAGATTTCAGACCCCTAAGGCTTTTTTTTCTTTTAACATACTTGGGGTTGGTACTTGCAATTGTTTTCAGCATCTGAGAACAGCACTGACTTCTTAGAAATAAAATATTAAACTTCATTTTAGTTGTGAAAAAATCTACAGGCTAAGGATCAGGCAAAGATCAGGTGTCAGGATGGAGCAACAGTCCCTCAGAAGTGAGAAAAGAGGCAGCAGAACTAATTTCGGCATTGGGCACGTGATACTTCTAGGAGCCCAGAAAAGTTTTAATTTAAGTTTCTTCTAAAATAGAAGGAAAAACTGAATGTGACAATAATGAATATGTAATAGTGAATCCAGCTGGATTATATTTGTCTTTATAACAATACAGTTGTAAGGAGTAATTTTTAATAACTTTTATGGAGAAGGGACTCACAAAGGGAAAAGTATCCAGAGTCCATGAAAGTCATAATGTGGCCCAGAGAGCGAAAGAGCACAGATGCAGTGCTGGGCAGAAAGGGCACAGAAGCAGCATTCATTCGAGTACCTCTAAAATGGGCCAGGTGGTACTATTTCACACATATATTATACTCTCATAGGTTCCTGATTCTAGGCTTACAGACTCAATTCTTTACTTCTCACTCTGCAATTAAATGCTCTCCGTGAACTTGTAAATACCTACCTTTCCATTCAGTTCCTTTTATTTATACCCTTATAAGAAGGAAGGCTTCCTTTTCCACACTTGTCTTGGATTTCCCCCCCTTTTTTTTAATTGTGGTAAAATATAAGTAACATAAAATTTACCATTTTAACCATTAAAATATTTCTTTATTTTGTGGTTGAAAATGTGTAACATAAAATTTTCCATTATAACCATTTTTGAGTGTACAGTTCTGTAGCATTAAAGTCATTTACTGTTGTGCAACCATTACCACCATCCATCTTCAGAAATTTTTCATCTTCCTCAGAAACTCTGTACCCTTTTAACAATAACTCCCTAGTCCCCCTCAATCTGACCTTTGGCAACCATCGTTCTACTTTTTCTTTCTATGAATTTGACTACTTTTGGTACCTCCTATAAGTGGAGTTATACTATTTTTGTCTTTTTATTTCCAGCTTATTTCACTTAACATAATGTCTTCAGGGTTCATCCATGTTATATCATGTATCAGAATTCCATTCCTTTTTAAGGCTGCATAATAGTCTAGTGTATATAAGTACCACATTTGTTTATCCATACATGTATTGATGGACATTTGGGTTGTTTCTACCTTTGGTTATTGTGAAAATGCTGCTATGAGCATTGGTATATAAATATCTGTTTGAGTCCCTGCTTTCAATCAACTCCAGTTAAAGATAACTTCATCCTAGGTCTCAAATTATTTTTAAAAATAAATTTTCAACTGTGTCTGACACAAAATAAAAACTAATCATATTCACAGGGAGTCAAGAGGACATGAGTAAGAACAAGTAGAAACAAAAGTAGAACGCAGTAATAGATTCACATAAATATGCCCATCTGATTTTTGACAGAGATGCAAAAGCAATTAAATGAGGGAAAGAAAGCATTTCAAAAAATAATGCTGAAACAATTGGACATCCACAGACAAAAAAATGAAGCTCAATGAAGTTCTCACATCTTATATAAAAGTTAACCCCAAAATGGGTCATGGAATTAAATATAAAGTATAAAACTATAAAACTTTCAGAAAGAAAAATGGGAGAAAACCTTTAGGATCTAGGACTAGGCAATGAGCTCTTAAACTTGATACTAAAAGTACTATTCATAAAAAATCGATAAATTGGACTTCATCAAAACTTAAAACTTTACTCTGCGAAAGACTCTATTAAAAGGATAAAAAGACACTGGCAGGAAATATTTGCAGAGCACATAAACAACAAAGGACTAGTATCTAGAATATACAAAGAACTCTCAAAACTCAACAATAAAAAAAGTAAATAACCCAATAGGAAAATGAGCAAAGCCATGAAAGACATTTCATTGCAGAGGATATACAGAATGGCAAGCATTCAACATCATTACCCATTACGGAAATGCAAACTAAAATCACAATGAGATATTACTACATACCTGAAAATGGGTAAAATAAAAAATAATACCATCCAAATACTGGCAAGGATGTGAAGAAATGGGATCACTCATATATGGCTGGTGGAAAAGTAAAATGGCACACACCCTATGGAAAACAGTCTGGCAATTTCATATCAAGTAAACATGCAATTACCACAAAGCCCAGCAATTATACTCTGGACATTTATTAAAGAGAAATCAAAACTTATATTTACACAAAAACCTGTACATGAACATTTGAGTAGCTTTCATAACAGCCAAAAACTGGGAAAAAAAAACAAAACACCCAGATGTTGTTCAAGGAATAGATGGTTAAACAAACTGTTATACATCCATACCATGGAATACTACTGAGCAATAAAAAGGAACAAATTATTGATACATACAATGTGGAAGAATCTCTAGAGAATTAAGCTAACTGAAAAAGGGCCGTCATTGAAAGTTACACATTGTATGATTCTATTTACATAACATTCTTGAAATGACAAAATATAAAATGGAGAACAGATTGGTGGTTGCCAGGATTAAAGAGTGGGGGTAGGGGGGACAGGAAGGAAGTGGGTGTGGCTATAGAAGACAACATGAGTGATCCTTGTCATGATGAAAATGTTTTGAATTTTGACTATCAATGTTAATATCCTTGTTGTAATATTGTACTGTAATTTTGCAAGATGCTGCCATATGAAGAAAATGGGTAAAGCATACAGGGGAGTTCTATTTCTTACAAGTGCATGTGGGTCTTTAAAAAAAGTTTAAAAAATTATATATGTGGCTAGTATCTTATTTCTGTTGGATTGTGCCACTGTAAGAGATTCTGTAGGATCCCCTCAGGCAGAAACCTCATATCACATGAGTATGAAGCATAATAGATGCTTTAGTTCACTGAAAGCACTATAAATATCTGTATCTTTCTCCTTATATTCACTAATAACTTACTAAAATGATTGCCACAAACCAAGTATCACTAATATAATGTTTTGTCAATACCTCACTTATTACTGTTTTCATTCTTTTTTTTTAAGCCTGGAGTTCTACTTGTAAATCTAACTAGTAATTTCTACTTACATGTTTTTTCCATAGATTTACTTGATACAACATGGTGGTGTTTTTTTTTATTAAGGTATTATTGATATACATGCTTATGAAGGTTTCACATGAAAAAACAATGTGGTTACTACATTTACCTATATTACCAAGTCCCCACCCATACCCCAATGCAGTCACTGTCCATCAGTGTAGTAAGATGCCACAGATTCCCTATTTGCCTTCTCTGTGCTACACTGTTTTCCCCTTGATCCCCCACACCATGTGTACTAAACATAATACATGGTGGTGTTCTTTTGCTTTTACCAGATGATTTTCCTTATGACATTCTTCTCTTGAAGAGCTGCTGATTTTGTCTCCTTTCGAGTCAACTGTGGTTGTGGCATTCAAATCTCTTTGCAAAGCATTGTGTTTCTTCAATATTGAGTTTTTGCTTGTATACTTATAAGCACCTTCAGTAAGATCATACCAACTGTAATTCACAAGATTTACAATTCCCACAGGGAAAGTAATTTTATACAACTCAGCATATCTTTGCAATGTTTCCCCAAGTTTATACAGTATTTCAGCAGCAGTGAGTTTGTATTCTTCAAGTAGACTCTTTTGCAGGTGTCTTTTGGAGAATTTAATGTTAGTAAAAAACTTGGAAACTCTAGTAGGAGTTTGTGAGATGTCAAATGAATGGAACTTATCCTTCTCCTCAGATTCAGCTACAGTAGATAGGCTTAGTTCCTCTCGTTCTTTAGATGATATTCTCTTTGTATGACTGTAAAAAACATATGTGAACCATAAAGATATTTTATACTCTTTAATCTTGTAATCTGACTTCTAGAAATCCATCTTAGATTAGTTGCTAATATCAGAGGACCAGAAATATTCTGTAAAAATCCACATTCCAAGGTTGTCTGTAAAAAATGGAAACAACTGTCCACCTTGGGGTTGCACTTCTGTATGGCAGAAAAGGACTGCAGCTTTGTGAGTTGCAGCTGCTCACTAGCATTGTTGGTTTTCATTGTTATGTTAAAGATGTCACTAGGTCAATCATATTAAGATTTCTAAAGATGTAAAGAGCTATGCTGTATCTATTACTAGTATTTCATACAGTACATTAATGTGGAATTTCTATAGAACAACTCCATGGCCACTGCTATCCTGAGAGGGAGTGTTTTAGCACTCTCTTGTACCAAAGTTGTTCACCTTTGATATGACCCTCTGAGTTCTTAATGTTTTAACTCTACCAAAGTGATTACTACTAAGATTTGGCCTACTATGTGCCGAAACTAATAAGAGAAAGAATGTGCTGCTGATCAAGTAGCATTTAAGTATTCTGCTTCCTAAGGGAATTTTTCAGGACAATTAGAAATTAATGAATGGCTTGGCATCTCCCAGGCCCTTCCCATTCACCCAGGCATTTTGGTTAATTCGAGTGCATGTTATCAGGTGCTGATTATCCTTGTCTTTGATAACAGCCATCTTTGGGACCTTAAATGCACAGGGCTTAAATCTGGGATATGGAAACTAAACAGAGGTGAGGCTTCAGCTGACTCTCCTTTATAAGGCATTACTTGCAACCTCCTTTTACAAATTTCTTCAGTTCTTTCCTCCATAAACTTTTACGAACCAACACAGACAGGAACACCTGCCCTACCAAATATTATACCATTTACCTCCCCCCTTTACAGCAAAACTCTATTTTTAATTGTAATAAAATACACATAACACTAAATTTACCATTTTAACCATTTTTAGTGTATAATTATATAGAATTAAGTATATCTACATAGTTGTGTAATGATTCCCACCATTCATCACTAGAACTTTTTCATATTCCCCAACTAAAACTTGTACCCATCAAACACTAAACCCCATTTAGAGTATGCTACTACAAAACATGCTACTTGGCATACTGATTATTTTGAGTTAAAGGCACTTGAAAAACAGCAGATGAAGAGGGGCATTCTGACCTTCCTTTTTCTTCCTGAAAGCAGGAGATAAAACTCCCACATGAAACATGTACCAGGAGGAAGAAACATTCTTAAAACCAGAAAGAGGGAGTTGAGGCTGAGAGAAATCTGTACAACAGACTTTGTCAAACTGACCCTTATCTTCCTAGTATTTTCTCCACAGTTAACTGCCCTAGGCTAACTCCTTTGTCTTGTCACACTTTCATAGCTTGTTACTCTCTGTCCAACCTAATATATAAGCATTCAGCTCTAACTGCCTCTTTGGGTCTTCATTCCTGTGAAGGGCTCCTACATACCTGTACAAACTACTAGATAAAATTTGTATGTTTTTCTCTTACTGACCTGTCTTAGGTCAATCCCAGGTGGAGACCCAAAGAAGGTAAAGGAGAAATGGAGAAATTTTACCTCCCCTATGTCTCTTTACCCTAGACCCTGATAACCACCATTCTATTTTCTGTCTCTATGTATTTGACTAACTCTGTGAACTTCATACAAGAGGAACCTGTAACTGTCTTATTTTCAATTAGCATAATGTCTTCAAAGTTTATCCATGTAGCATGTGTCAAAATTTCCTTCCTTTTTAAGGCTAAATAACATTCCATTGTATATGTGTACCATGTTTTGTTTATCTGCTCATCTGTCAATGAACATTTGGCTTGCTTCTGCTTTTTGGCAATTGTGAATAATGCTGATTTGAACATGGGCATACAATATCTGTTCAAGTCCCTGTTTTCACTTCTTTTAGATATATTCCAGACATGGAATTGCTGGATCATATGGCAATTTTATGTTTAATCTTTTGAGGCATTACCATGCCATTTTCCACAGCTATTATAGCATTTTACAGCCCTACCAACAATGCAGAGCGTTTCTAATTTCTCCACATCCTAGCCAACACTCGTCATGTTTTGTTTTTTGTTTTTGTTTAAAATAGTTATTCTAATGGGTGTGAAGCGGTAAATAGCAAAAGTCTTTGAAAGTGGTTTATATTTGCTCTCATTCCCTACTCAACCCATGCTATTTGTCCCTAACACTTCACCGATAAACCTCTTTTAAGGTCACCAAAATCCCTGATAATGCTACATCCAGTAGTCACTGTACAGTCAACTCATACAGCCCCATGCAGCATTTAACAAAATTAAACATTCTTAAACCACTTTCTCAGTTTGTTTTTCTGGATACTTCTTTCTCTTGGTTTTCCTCTCTCACTGGCTATTCCTTCTCCAATTCTTTGCTGGTTTCTCTCCGAGTCAACCTGTCCCTCTCACACCCCTTTTCTTTTCTCTATCTATACTCCCTAGGGGATCTTATCCAGTTGAATGGCTTAGGAGGACAAATTAGCAAACATTGTGTGGGCACTGTGTTACATGAAACACAGAGAGGAATATAGTCCTTACCTTGTCACTAGCTTAAAATCTGTAATACAGCCACTATCCTCAATCATTCATTCATCAAATATCTATCACACAAGAAATCAAAACTAATTCACTGCACTGCTAGAAGCAAGAACAAAAGTACTTTAAATAAACTGTCCTCTGAAATATTCTACTCCAAACCAGTTGCTCAAATGTTTCTGACAGATGTCTCACTTATTACAGTTTCGAAGTGGTTTCTTTCATGAACTCAATGTGGTGAAACATGTCAACACTCAATGTAGCTTCACCTCAGTAAAGGTTTTATGGAAGGGCACATAGCACTAAAAAGCGACTTGAGCATTTCTTTTAAACAATGGTTCTATTAGCATAGTTTGAAAAATAACACTGGTTTCCCAACTTAGTGTCTAATGTGAAATAAAAGGGGACATTTTTTAAGATCAAAAGGTACTTGAGCAAGATCAAAAGGTATCTGAATTAGCATAAGACTTCTAAATATAGATCTTAAATCTTTGATATTTTGATATTGGTTATATTTTCACATTGGTATTTAAAAGATGGAAGACCCATTTTTGAAAACTTTGAATGAGTTATTATTATATAAAAATATTTGAAGTTTTCTATATCCCTTTATAGGTTTCAAAGTTGTTCTCATAAACATCATTTCATATAACTTGAATGCTAATCCTATATGCCAGCTATTGCGTTATCTCCATTTTATGGTATTTTCTTTGTAACATTCAGTAAATACACATTCATGACTATAGATTTCTCTATTGCTCAAATAAAATGATCAAGGCTGTACTTATTGCAATAATAATAACGCCTAACATTTATTAATTGTCTCAGTTTTATCATATATACCATGGTGTCAATAATTATACCTCCAGAGAATTGTTAAGGTTAAGAAATTTTAGGTGCATTAAAAAATATTTACATGTCTGGTTTATTTTTCAGAGAAGCTCAAATAATGGACTTTCTAGTTTAAAACCACACTTAACAATCTTTAGCAAGAGACGGTCAACATGAAGGTCTTGCATCTGGCTCAGTCTTAAAGTAGCCCCACTCTCTAGGCACAGCATACGTGAAGAAATGCTCCATTTAGTCTACAAATATTCATCAGGCACAGTTCTAGGTGCTGGAGATAATATGGTGAAAAGGACAGAGCTCTGCCTTCATGGAGCTTGCATCAAAGTTGGGAAAAGACAGGAAGGAAAAAATGAAGGGAGGGTGAGAGGGAGGGGGAAGAAGGAAAAGAAAATTACAGATAGCAATAACAGCAATGATGAAAATAAAACAGGGCACTGTAAAAGAGTGATAGGGTAGAGTGTATGTTTGGCTTCTTTAGATTGGGAGATCAGTGATGGCCTTTCTGAGAAGGCACCATTTGGTTGAGACTTGACTTATGATAAGGAAGAGCCATCAATAAAATACTATGGCAGAACATCATTCAAAGCAGAGTGCACAGAAACTGCAAAGAACCTAAAGCAGGAATGGGCTTGGCTGTCACAGGTACAGATAGGCTGGGATGCAGGAGGTGATAGAGAGTAGTATGTGAGGAGGCTGGAGGGCAGGCAGGGGAGGAAATCACAGAAAGGTTTGCAGTTTATGGTAAGAAGTATGGATTTTTTTTTCTTGGTGCAACAGCAGTGGTAGGATAGACAGTGGAAGAAATGGGGTGTTTCCAAGCAGAGTGGACAGAAGCAGTGCTTTAGACATACATGGTGAATGTCTCAAATGAGAAAGCTGGGTAGTCAATAAACTCCTGGAGCACTATTATAAACATTATTAATTATATGACAATCTGAACTCATTGGCTGGGTGCCAACATAAGCCAACCACTGGATGTAAAACAGTTAAGTTATATTGAATTGCTGTTTAAGCAGGAACAGTTGGAAATGAAGAGACAATGGACTTCTGACAAGAGCAGCAACTTGCAGTAGTCTTGACAAAACTTAGAGCAGGCTCAAAAAACCTCAACCCTCAGATGAGTGTTCCTCAACCCCAGCACTACTGACATTTTGGACAAAAGAATTCTCTGTTGCAGGCACGGCCTGTGCACTGCAGGGTGTTTAGCGGCATCCCTGGTCTCTACCCACAAGATGACAATAGTACAGCACTTCTATGTGTGACAACCTAAGATATCTCCAGATATTGCCAAATGTCACTTGTGGGGCAAAACTGGTATAAACGACAACTTTTAACTTCACACAGCCTTGTGATATATGTTCTAAGAAAGGTGGGGATATTTTAATTTCCAAGTTAAGAAACTGTGATAACTAGAGGGTAAAAACACTGTGAAATGACCAGTTCCATTATTTCATTCATCTTTGTGGGCTTGACACAATTCCATGATGGTAAATCACAAATCGCTACTAAGCACATTCTATGAGCCAAGCACTGTTTTGAGGACTGGGATAGAGAAATGGTCAAATATATTAAAAATCCTGCCCTTCACCTGATACTTTCATGAGGAGAGGGCAAACAAATAGGGATATCGTTTACAGTGTTAGGAACTGGTAAGTGCAGCAAAAAAGTGAGGAAGGAAGATAGAGAATGCCAAGGTGGGGACAGGGTAGAAATCTGAAATAGGGTAATCAAGAAAAGTCTCACAAAGGTCATATTTAAGTAAACACTAAAAGAGAACAGGGAGTAAACAATGCACAAGGCAGAGAGCATACCTAGTACAAACTCTCTAATGCAAGAGTGGGGCTGGGTTTGTTGTGGAATAGGAAGAAAAAAACAGGGTAACTGGTTGATATGACTAATTATACTTAAATTAACCACTGATCTGGCTAAAATAAAGTTATCTGATTGATTTCATGACCAGCTTTGAAAAGGCAATTCCTGGACGTAGTTGCTTGAGGGACAGGGAGGAAGGAAGGATTGGTCCTAAGCACCTTATAACCTTTGAAATACAAAGTGGCCCCAGCAACTAAAGACTAATTTCGAATATTTTACCTATACTTAGCTTCTGAGGTATATCTCACATGGGGCAAATGGTCTTCGTATCCTCTCTTTTCCCATTTTTTCTTTTGCGGTTTCATCTAACATGAAAGAAACCCTTTTGACTAAAAAGTACAGAAAAATACTGGTCAAAAGTTATTTTTTTTATTTTGGTATCATTAATCTACAGTTACATGTGCAACATTATCATTACTGAACTTCCCACTTCATCAGGTCCCCCGCAACCCACCCCATTACAGTCACTGTCCATCAGCATAGTGAGATGCTATAGAATCTCTATACTGTCAGAGAAGACTACCTGTCTTCTCTGAGCTGTACAACCCTCCCCATGCCCCGCCAACATTACGTCTGCTAATCGTACTGCCCTTTTTCCCCCTTGTCCCTCCCTTCCCACCCATCCTCCCCAGTCCCTTTCCCTTTGGTAACTGTTAGTCCATTCTTGGGTTCTGTGGGTCTGCTGCTGTTTTTTTCTTTCAGTTTTTTTCTTTGCTCTTATGCTCCTCATATGAGTGAAATCATTTGATATTTCTCTTTTTCTGCTTGGCTTATTTCAATGAGCATAATACCTTCTAGCTTGGTCCGTGTTGTTGCAAATGGTAGGATTTGTTTTCTTCTTATGGCTGTATAATATTCCATTGTGTATATGTACCACCTCTTCTTTATCCATTCATCTACTGATGGACACTTAGGTTGCTTCCATTGCTTGGCTATTGTAAATAGTGCTGCGATAAACATAGGGGTGCATCTGTCTTTTTCAAACTGGGCTGCTGCATTCATAGGGTAAATTCCTAGGAGTGGGATTCCTGGGTCATATGGTATTTCTATTTTGAGTTTTTTGAGGACCCTCCATACTGCTTTCCACAATGGTTGAACTAATTTGCATTCCCCATGAGTAGCTTGGAGGGTTCCCCTTTCTCCACATCCTCGCCAACATTTGTTGTTTGTGTTTTGGATGTTGGCCATCCTTACTGGTGTGAGGTGATATCTCATTGTGGTTTTAATTTGCATTTCTCTGATGATTAGTGACATGGAGCATCTTTTCATGTGCCTGTTGGCCATCTGAATTTCTTCTTTGGAGAAGTGTCTATTCATATCCTCTGCCCATTTCTTAATTGGATTATTTGTGTTTTGTTTGTTGAGGTGCGTGAGTTCTTTATATATTTTTGATGTCAACCCCTGATCGGATATGTCATTTATGAATATATTCTCCCATACTGTAGGATGTCTTTTTGTTCTACTGATGGTGTCCTTTGCTGTACAGAAGCTTTTCAGCTTGATATACTCCCACTTGTTCATTTTTGCTTTTGTTTCCCTTTCCTGGGGAGATATGTTCATGAAGAAGTTGCTCATGTTTATGTTCAAGAGATTTTTGCCTATGTTTTTTTCCAATAGTTTTATGGTTTCATGACTTACATTCAGGTCTTTGATCCACTTTGAGTTTACTTTTGTGTATGGGGTTAAACAATAATGCAGTTTCATTCTCTTGCATGTAGCTCTCCAGTTTTGCCAGCACCAGCTGCTGAAGAGGCTGTCATCTCCCCATTGTATATCCAAGGCTCCTTTATCATGTATTAATTGACCGTATATGTTTGGGTTAATAGCTTCTAACTGCATATATAAGCAAAGTTAGATGTACCAAAATATCTGATATTTTAAATAATAAAATCATATTAGCTTAAAGTGTTTTACAGATCATAGGCATTTTCTAGCCATTGTCTAAATTAGTTGCCCCGATATCCCTGTGGAATAGCTAATAGGATTTCTGTTTCACTAAGGAGAAAACTCCGATTCCAAAGAGGTGCATAACTTGCCCAAAATCATACAGTTTCTGATAGATCTGTGACCAACCCTGGTCTTCTGACTCCCAGTACAGTGTCCTTTCTGCTACTTTATCCCTAACTCCCATTCTCCTATCATGATATTGATATTGATATTGATATCATGATAATATTGACAATAAGAATAAATAGTAGTTGTAGCTATCCCTTCAATGACCCCTCTGAGATAGAGATGTTAGCCTGTGTAGCCGTTAAGCTTCTGCTCTTAGGGTTCCTGGGTCCATACCCTGACTGTTGCACTTGCCAGTTGTATAACTTGAACACATTTCATAACCTCTTTTTACTTCAGTTTGGTTACCTGCAACATGGTACTACATGTTGTGTCTGATTCCAGGGTTGTTCTGAATATTAAATAAGTTAACAGTAAAGCACTTAGAAAAGTATCTTAACATAGCAGACACTACATATGTGTTTATTGTTGTTTTATTATTATTATCTCCAGTCTCATGTCATCCTCCTACTACCTCTTTGGTATATGTATGGGTATTATTACTGGTTTCTGATGGTTCGTGAATTCGTATTAACATAATTCCAGTAATATGATTTTTACTTTTTAAGAACAAGTGACTGCTCTTAATACAGGGATTAAAATGCTCTGTAGCAGTTGGTCTTAAAGTGTGGTCTGTAAGCCAGTGCATCAAAATCACTAGGAACTTGTTAGAACAACAGATTTTCAGGTCTTACCCTAAACTTACTTGATTTCTTCATCTGTAAAATGAGGTTGATTAATAGAACTTTGTTGAGAGAATTAAGTGATATATAATGCATGTGATGTGCTTAACATAGTGCCTGGCATATAGTAAGTGCTCAATAACTACAAGTCATGGTTATTGTGCAGATCTTATTGTAGCCTTATTTCTTTACCTTTTTTTTTTTTATCATTGTAATATTACTGTGATTTCTTATAGATGCAGCCTATTTGTGGGATCCTGGACTTAATGACCACCTAATTCAAAAAAAACTCTAAGAAGTTCCCATGAGTGTTTGTTTTCAAAATACCCCAAATTTTTTGTTTTGTTTTGTTTTTTTAGACAGCTTGTAAAACATCTAATTTTTCCTCTACAGGATGACCTCATTCCACTTCATAGATTAATAAAATTTGTTTTAGATTTACACTGTAGCACACAACTTAATAATGATACAGGGAAACTAGATACAGCAAGACACTGCTAACGTTATTGTCCAGTTCCTAAAAGAAGAAATGAAACTAAAACCTGAATCTTCTTTCAGTAGTTCTCATGTAGGGCAGTTTTAGAACAAAAGCATAAGCACAGTCTTTTAATAAATCAAGAAATTATGCAGAGGAATTTTCAATTTAAAAAGCTGATTCATTTCCAGTACAAATGAAAATATTTCATGGGTCACTGTGGGTGTATATAACAAATTTTATTAATGCCCTGGTAGGAATAATTAACATATTGATGATTGGATTTTCTATTGGTGATGATCTAGCAAAATGCTCTCTTTTTATTTCCCTCTCCCCACTCATCTTCCTTCTTCCTTTTTTCCTAGCTTTTGTCAGCCCAAACCAGTGTTCCCACAACTCCCAGGATAGCAGTTTACCTGTTGTCATCCACTTGTCACTGTCATCCAAGATCTGTTTAGAAAATGGTAAGATCCCTTTACCCATCCAATCAAGTTGACTCTCATGAACAATGAGTGAGAATCACTTCCAGTCCCTGAATTTAGAACCTTTCTCCCAGCTATCCTCTTAATTTAATCTCAGTAAGAACCAGACATTTAAGTTTATGTATTCCAAATCAAACTTTTTAAAAGCATCCTCCTCTAACCCAGACTTCCCTGGTTTCTCCACTCTCATACCCTGGAAATTTTTTCTTCATGGTTCTGAGAAACCAGCTTAGGTAACAATGACATGCATGTCTGTAAAAGAGTACCCAGAACCCTTCTATAAGAACATACCACCATTCCACAAAAGCATACCACCCTGGACTAGGAACCAAGGTTTCTGTGTTAAAAGGCAAAAATTGGTTCTTAAGCTGGTTAAATGGTATAAAGAAGACCTCCCAGAAAAGATTATGGCTACAAAAATCTAGAAAAAATTTTGTCTATCCCTGAAAGAGGCTATAAAAGGGATAAGATACAGGTTGTTAGGAAAAGGAAATTTTGTCATCCCTTGAAATACAGACATAATATAGCCAACTGCTGTGTAGCTCATGGAATGGATAAGAGTTGTTGCTGACTGCTGTGGGTCTCATAGATTTGCTTTCCATGATCTTTTCATCACAGACCTTAAAAACTGTTGAAAGGTTATGCTTTTAGAGAATTTGCTTAGAGGTCAAATGGCCCTTCCACACCTTCCCATTCCCTACATATACTTGTGAATTTGATGTATTGAGGAATCAAAATTTAGAACTGGAACTCTCACTAGAGTGGGACAATTATTGGGGAAATAGACCTGGGGCATATGCTAAGAACAAGCCGAGTACATATGGCAAAACAGCAAATACGAATGAAGTCAATCATAAGGTATCCAGAGGGTTCAGCATGAAAATGTCCAGTAGTCCAAATACCTGGGTAAAGTCCAGTGACAGGACATCTATCAGGAGACAATTGAATAGCAAATAGGTGATCAGCCTACTAGATAGTCTGTGAGCCAGGAGGAAGGCCTCAGTCATTGAAGGGCAGTATTGAAATCCCAAGGTGGGAAGCCAAAAACAATTACAACACTGTCTATCCCTAAAGAAACTGGGATGGAGCTTGTTCAGTCCTTCCAGTTTAAGGTTAGGATGGTTCTCACAATCCAGTGGGGATAAACCTCAAAGTGATTATGTTAGGAATCGTTAGGTGGTAAGTGACAAGAACCCAACTCACACTAGTTTAAGCAATAAGATAATTAATTGCCTGTGTACTGGGGTTAGCTCACAAGGACCTTGCAGGAACAAGGTCCAAGTTAGGGTATGGAACTCAGCACTGCATGGACTCTGTCCATCTCTGCTTGGCTGAATTATACAATTAGACCATCATTTAACACAGTGAAGAAGATGGTTGCTGCCAGCTTTTGATTCACATGTTCCCTACCTAGGAAGAAAGTACTGTTTTTCCTCCAATGTCCATGTAATCCCAAGACATTGGGATTGACTCTGATTAACTCTGTTTGAGTCAAGTGCTCACCCTAATGGGCCAGTGCTGGTTGCGTGGGAGATGGAGTAATATTATTGGTCAAACCAGGGTCATTGGCTCCTTGGTAGCAAGGAAGTGTAATCATCAACCCAACTTGAGCCGCTTTGGATGCGGATAGGATGATGCCTCAAAGGAATGGAAGTCAAATAGTTCCATAGTTTGGAAAAAGAAAGTAAATCCTCTGCTTAGTCTAGTGATAGGGTGGGGAATGGAGGTGGAAAAGAAATGGAGAGGAACCACAATGCCTTGATCCAAAGATTTCACCTGAAGGTAAAAAGTATTCCCATTCTCATTACGGCTCATGTTTTAAAAGACCTGTGCATAGGGAAAATATTCTGGAAGGATCTACACCACAATGGTAACCTATTTGTGTGATAAGATTCCATGTCCTTCCCCACTCTATCCCTCTCATTTCTTAATTTTCCAAATTTTCTTCTATATGTAATTTACTGGTCTATATAATGAATTAGACTTGGTGGGATGGAATAAGGAATAGCAGGTTTTCCTCTTCCCTTAAATTTCTAGCTGTCTGTGGATCTTTCCATGTGTTCATTAAAAGAGCATAATTTTACAAGGGAAAAATGTTATAGCTAAGACACCTTAGAGATCATCTCATTCAATTCTCCCATTTTACCACTGAGAAACCAAAGCCCAGAAATGTTGAGTACCCAAACTAGTTAGTTAGTATTAGAGTCAGTTTATTGACTACCAAGAAAATGTTCTCCCTGATAGTTGAGATTATGTCCCGAGACTAAGAGATGCTGAAGAATATGATCTATAGGTCCACAGGTTATGTAGGGATTCCTGAAGGCTGCTAATCCTTCAGATGTCATCATAGGGGTTTAATTCCTTGTAGTTAAAGCTTTGATCCCATTTCAGTACAAATCTCCCTGAGGACAGGTAATTCTCAAGCTGATAATTATTTACGCTTTAATATGAATGGACTTTGGTTTCTTTTTCAAATAGACTTTGGTAGACTGATGGCTGGGCAGGGTTTACCCAGTGAGTACTGACTCAGTGTGAAATTTGAATATCCCTTTTGTGTTAATATATGTTGTCTTTTTTTTTAAGGTTGGATATTTCAACATCCTCCCTCAAAATTGGAAATTATGAAAGGAAGACAGTCCTTAGTATTGCTGGGAAGAGACTACAAGTGGCCATAATTCAAATGTAGGGACCCATCTGTAGTCTTCAGAATCATACACTTTTATGAGGCATATGATATGGTACATAAGAAAGTAGAGATGCAAAGCCTATAGGACCCAGGACAAGCCACTTTGCCTGTTGTACCTGTAATATGAAAAACTGCATATACACGTGCACATCCAAACCCTTCTCTTCCTGGTAACTCATGAAAAAGTCATTCTGTGGTACATGACATATCAATCAGCCTTGTCGGGTCACCAGTACAAGATCATGGGTGAAAATGTGGGGAAAAAAGAGGGAAGACAAGGAGAAGTCATGAAAAGAAAAGCCAGCTGTAGGGAAAGCTCTGTTCTAGGGAAACGTAATACCATTTCCTGTGTTCAAGGAACTTGTCACCCACGATGGGAAACTAAACATCTCATAAGTGAATCAACAGAGGACAAATCAAAACAAATAGGAGGTGGTAATAACAATAGCAAACATTGGCAAAATATCTCTTCTGTGCTAGACAGTAGAACTGGCACTTCACATGTTATTTATACTGCTGACAACAACCCCACAAGGGAGGTACAATTATCATCTCTGTTTTACAGATGAGGAAACTAAAATGCCATGAAGTGTGGCAATTTGTTCAGTGATACAGGTAGCAAAAGGCAGAGCCAGAGGTGAAACCCACCCAGCTCTATCTGACTCCAAAGTCCACCCATTTTTGACCTTGCTTTGTTTTTGTTTTAGCTCCCTACCTGGCCTCTGGTGTGAAAATAACCACTTACTGTTTGGGGAATGTATTTTAAATCTAACACATGCTTAGTATTTAGCATATTATTTAAAATTAAATACAAAAATAAATTGCAAAATGAAAAATGTTGAGATCAGAAGCAAATAAGCAAATACTGTTGATAAATCTATATTGTTAGGAGAGATTTTATAATGCAGTGTCAAATTCTTCATTAGATATTTCTGAAATACTGGCCCTTTTCTGCTCTGGACAAGGATTAAACAGCCTGCCAATGACTGGGAAGAGGACCTGCAGCCATCTGGCTTGGTCTGTTTGTCTCTTCCTCTAAACCCCTTTGAGGACTGAGAGAGGCAGAGCAAGCCCAAGAGCCCAGGCCTTGTGGTCATTAAGATATTAAATCTTGTGCTGAGAGTCCTGGGAAGATAGCGGCGTGAGCAGGGCAGCAGAAATCTCCTCCCCAAAACTTATATATTTATGAAAATAAAACAAATACAACTATTCCTAAAAGAGAGACCAGAAGATACAGGACAACACTCAGCCTGCGTCTACACCTGAGAGGACTTGGCACCCCGTGAGGCGGGTAAGATACAGAGCCGTGACCTGGTGGGACCCGAGCACTCCCCCACCCCAGCGCACCAGCGGGAGGAGAGGATTCAGAGCCGGGAGGGAGTGGAAGTACAGGCCCGTGAAATAACCAGCCCTGGTGATCTGCGCCGGGAGCACTGACACACATCGCACAGTGTATCGGAGACTGGAGAGACAGAGGGTGCAGGATCTGAGCCTGGGAATGCACTGGTTCCTCGTAGCCGGCTCCCCAGGACAAAAGAAAAGCACATGTTTTTCTTCAGCGGTCTTAAAGAGATAGGGACCCAACAGAGGAACAGGATCGTTTCAGCACACTCAGCCCAGCAGGCTGGGAGTCCGGGGGAATTTCGGACCCCTTGGCTGCCGACTGGGAAAAAGTAGCCCTACTGAAACTTCCCACAGAGAGCAGCAGCCTCCCATTCATTCCCGCCGTGGCCACAACTACAAAGGGCCCTGCGGAGCAAGGCGGCTGCGGCTACGGAAGGTGGAGCAACAGCACCACCTACAGCATCCCAATAGAATCTACTCCCGGTGGCATTACTTTTCTTCTTTTTTTTCTTTTCTTTCTTTTCCTTCTTTCTTTTTTGTTTTTAAAGTCTTAAAGAGCCCAGCTGACATACATGGCACCTACCAGTGACCACTTCTATCGTCATGAAAACACAGAGGAATATGGTACAAACAAAATTTACCGAGACCCAGACAACACCACAGAGGGAACCTGAAGGGATGGAAAGGCACAACCTTCCAGAAAAAGAATTCAGAACAAAAGTGATAACCATACTGATGGATCTACAGAGAAATATGCAAGAGCTGAGGGAGGAAGTGAGGAAAGGCAATGCAGAAATTAGACAAGCGATCGATGGGCTTAGCAGCAGACTGGACGAGATGCAAGAGACTGTTAATGCAATAGAAATAGAAGAAGAGGAATACAGAGAAGCTGAGGCAGAGAGAGCTAAAAGGATCTCTAGAAATGAAAGAATATTAAGAGAACTGTGCGACCAATCCAAATGGAACAATATTCGCATTATAGGAGTACCAGAGGAAGAAGAGAGAGAAAAAGGGATAGAAAGTGTCTTTGAAGAAATAATTACTGAAAACTTTCCCATGCTGGGGAAGGAAATAGTCTCACAGTCCACGGAAGCCCACAGATCTCCCAACACAAGGGACCCAAGGAAGACAACGCCAAGACACATAATAATTAAAATGGCAAAGATCAAAGATAAAGACAGAGTATTAAAGGCAGCTAGAGGGAGAAAAAAGATCACCTTCAAAGGAAAACCCATCAGACTATCGTCAGACTTCTCAACAGAAACCTTACAGGCCAGAAGAGAATGGCATGATATACTTAACGTAATGAAACAGAAGGGCCTCAAACCAAAAATATTGTATCCAGCACGATTATCATTTAAATATGATGGAGGAGACTTCCGGGAAGATGGCGGCGTGAGCAGGGCGGCAGAAATCTCCTCCCAAAACTATATATATCTATGAAAATACAGCAAATACAACTATTCCTAAAAGAGAGATCAGAATACACAGGAAAGTGCACAGCGTGCAGCTATACCTGAGACTACACGGCATCCAGTGAGGCGGGTAAGATACGGAGCCATGACCGGGCGGGACCCGAGCATTCACCCACCCCAGCGCACCGGTGGGAGGAGAGGACTCAGAGCTGGGAGGGAGTGGAAGTAAACCCCGCGAAATAACCAGCCCTGCTGATCTGTGCGGGGAGCGCTCACACACATCGCGTGGTGTAGTGGTGATTGGAGAGACAGAGGGTGCAGGCTATGAGCGGGGAATGCGCCAGGGTGCTTCCTGCCGGCTCCCGGGAAGGAAAAAAAAAAAAGAAAAGCGCGTGTTTTTTCAGCAGTCTTAAAGAGACAGGGGCACAGCGGACGAGCTGGATCACCCCGGCACACTCAGCCCAGCAGGCTGGGAGTCCTGGGGAGTTTTGGAACCCTTAGCTGGTGACTGGGAAAGTGTGGCTGCACTTAGACTTCTCACAGAGATCAACAGCCTCCCATTCGTTCAAACCGTGGCCAGAGCTATAAAGGGCCCTGCGGAGCAGCACAGCCATGGCTGCAGAATAGTGGAGCAACAGCGCCACCTACATCATCCCCACAGAATCTACTCCGGGTGGGTTTTTTTCTTTTTTTTCTTTTTGTTGCTTTGTTTTGTTTTCTTTTTTTCTCTTTCTTTTTTCTTTTCTTTTCTTTGTTTTTCTTTCTTTCTTCTTTTTTTTTCTCTTTTTAAAGTCTTAAAGAGCCCAGCTGACATATGTGGCACCTACCAACGACCACTTCTATAGCCATGAAAAGACAGAGGAATATGGTCCAGACTAAGATCAACCAGACAACCCCAGAGAGGGAGCGTGAAGGGATGGGAATGCACAGTCTTCCTGAAAAAGAATTCAGAATAAAAGTCATAACCATGCTGATGGAGCTACAGAGAAATGTGCAAGAGCTGAGGGAGGAACTGAGGAAAGTGAGGAAAGAAAATGCAGAAATCAGACAAGCGATCGATGGGCATAACAGTAGACTGGATGAGATGCAACAGACTGTTAATGGAATAGAAATCAGAGAACAGGAATACAGAGAAACTGAGGCAGAGAGAGATAAAAGGATTTCTAGGAATGAAAGAATATTAAGAGAACTGTGTGACCAGTCAAACAGAACAATATTCGCATTATAGGAGTACCAGAGGAAGAAGAGAGAGAAAAAGGGATAGAAAGTGTTTTTGAAGAAATAATTGCTGAAAACTTTCCCTCACTGGGGAAGGAAATAGTCTCGCAGTCCACGGAAGCCCACAGATCTCCCAACACAAGGGACCCAAGGAAGACAACACCAAGACACATAATAATTAAAATGGAAAAGATCAAAGACAAGGACAGAGTATTAAAGGCAGCTAGAGAGAGAAAAAAGATCACCTACAAAGGAAAACCCATCAGACTATCATCAGACTTCTCAACAGAAACATTAAAGGCCAGAAGAGAATGGCATGATATATTTAACATAATGAAACAGAAGGGCCTCGAACCAAGAATATTGTATCCACCATGACTATCATTTAAATATGATGGAGGGATTAAACAATTTCCAGACAAACGAAAGTTGAGAGAGTTTGCCTCTCATAAGCCACCACTACAGGACATCTTAAACGGACTTCTCTAGAGGGAAGCACGCCTAAGGCTAAAAAGATGTCACCAGAGAAAATAAAATCATAGCAAAGAAAGCAGACCATCCAAATACTAACTAAAGGCAAAGAATAAAACACCTAGTATATAAAGAATGGAGGAGGAAGAATAAGAAGCGAGAGAAATAAAGAAACATCAGACGGTGTTTACAATAACTTAACAAGAAAGTTAAGTTAGACTGTTAGATAGTAAAGAAGCAACCCTTGAAACTTTGGTAACCACGAATCTAAAGCCAGCAATGGCAGTAAGTACATATCTATCAATAATCACCCTAAATGTAAATGGACTGAATGCACCAATCAAAAGACACAGAGTAACAGAATGGATAAAAAAGCAAGACCCATGTATATGCTGCTTACAAGAGACTCACCTCAAACCCAAAGATATACACAGACTAAAAGTGAAGGGATGGAAAAAGGTATTTCATGCAAACAACAAAGAGAAAAAAGCATGTGTTGCAGTACTTGTATCAGGCAAAATAGACTTCAAAACAAAGAAAGTAGCAAGAGATAAATAAAGAAGGACATTACATAATGATAAAGGGGTCAGTCCAACAAGAGGAAATAACCATTATAAATATATATGCACCCAATACAGGAGCGCCAGCATATGTCAAAAAAATACTAACAGAATAACGGAGGAAATAGACAGCAATGCATTCATTTTAGGAGACTTCAACACACCAATCACTCCAGAGGACAGATCACCCAGAGAGAAAATAAGTAAAGACACAGAGGCACTGAACAAACACACTAGAACAGATGTACCTAACAGACATCTACACAACTCTGCACCCAAAAGCAGCAGGATACACATTCTTCTCAAGTGCACATGGAACATTTTCCAGAATAGACCACATACTAGGCCACAAAAAGAACCTTAGTAAATTCAGAAATATTGAAATCCTACCAACCAACTTCTCAGATCACAAAGGTATAAAACTAGAAATAAATATTAGAAAGAAATCAAAAAGGCTCACAAATACATGGAGACTTAACAACATTCTCCTAATTAATCAATGGGTTAACGACCAAATTAAACAGAAATCAAAGAATATATGGAGACTAATGACAACAACAACACAAAGCCACAACTTCTGTGGGATGCAGCAAAGGCAGTTCTAAGAGGAAAGTATTTTGCAATCCAGGCCTATTGAAAGAAGGAAGAACAATCCCAAATGAATAGTCTTAAGACACAATTACTGAAACTGGAAAAAGAAGAACAAATGAGGCCCAAAGACACCAGAAGGAGGGACATAATAAAGATCAGAGAAAAAATAAATAAAATTGAGAAGAATAAAACAATAGAAAAAAATCAATGAAACCAACAACTGGTTCTTTGAAAAAATAAACAAAACACATAAACCCCTAGCAAGACTTATTAAGAAAAAAAGAGAATCTACACACATAAACAGAATCAGAAATGAGAAAGGCAAAATCACGACAGACCCCACAGAAATACAAAGAATTATAAGAGAATATTATGAGAATCTATATGCTATCAGGCTGGAAAACATAAAAGAAATGGTCAACTTCTTAGAAAAATGCAACCTTCCAAAACTGACCAAACAAGAAACACAAAAACTAAACACATCAATCACCAGTAACAAAGTTGAAGCGGTAATCAAAAAACTACCCAAGAACAAGACCCGTAGAGCAGGTGGATTCACCTCTGAATTTTACCAGACATATAGAGAAGAAATAACACCCATTCCCCTTAAAGTTTTCCAAAAAATAGAAGAGGAGGGAATACTTCCAAACTCATTCTATGAAGCCAGCATCACTCTAATACCAAAACCTGGCAAAGACCTTACCAAAAAAGAAAATTACAGACCAATATCCCTGATGAACGTGGATGCAAAAATACTCAACAAAATATTAGCAAACCGAATTCAAAAATACATCAAGAGGATCATAGACCATGATCAAGTGGGATTCATCCCAGGGATGCAAGGATGGTACAACATTCGAAAATCCATCAACATCATCCACCTTATCAACAAAAAGAAGAACAAAAACCACATGATCATCTCCATAGATGCTGAAAAAGCATTTGACAAAATTCAGCATCCATTCATGATTAAAACTCTCAACAAAGTGGGTATAGAGGGCAAGTACCTCAACATCATAAAGGCCATATATGACAAACCCACAGCTAACATCATACTTAACAGCAAGAAGCTGAAAGCTTTTCATCTAAGATCGGGAACAAGACAGGGATGCCCACTCTCTCCACTGTTATTCAACATAGTACTGGAGGTCCTAGCCACGGCAATCAGACAAAACAAAGAAATGCAAGGCATCCAGATTGGTAAAGAAGAAGTCAAATTGTCACTATTTGCAGATGACATGATATTTTACATAAAAAACCCTAAAGACTCCACTCCAAAATTACTAGAAGTAATATATGAATTCAGCAAATTTGCAGGATACGAAATTAACACACAGAAATCTGTTGCTTTCCTATCACTAACGATGAACTAACAGAAAGAGAAATCAGAAAAACAATTCCTTTCACAATTGCATCAAAAAGAATCAAATACCTAGGAATAAACCTGAAGAAGGAAGTGAAAGACCTATACCCTGAAAACTACAAGACACCCCTAAGAGAAGTTAAAGAGGACACTAACAAATGGAAATTCATCCCATGCTCTTGGCTAGGTAGAATAAATATTGTCAAAATGGCTATACTACCTTAAGCAATCTACAGATTCAACGCAATCCCTATCAAAATACCACCAGCTTTCTTCAATGAACTGGAACCAATGATTCTCAAATTCATACGGAACCACAGTAGACCCGAATAGCCAAAGCAATCTGAGAAGGAGGAATAAAACAGAGGGCATTACAGTCCCTGACTTCAGGCTCTACTACCAAGCCACAGTAATCAAGACAATTTGGTATTGGCACAAAAACAGACCCAAAGACCAGTGGAACAGAATGGAAAATCCAATCATTAACCCAAACATATACAGTCAATTAATATTTGATAAAGGAGCCTTGGATATACAATGGGGAGATGACAGCCTCTTCAGCAGCTGGTGTTGGAAAAACTGGACAGCTATGTGTAAGAGAATGAAACTGGACTACTGTCTAACCCCATACAGAAAAGTATACACAAAATGGATCAAAGACCTGAATGTAAGTCATGAAACCATAAAACTCTTAGAAAAAAACAAAGGCAAAAATCTCTTAGACATAAACATGAACGACTTCTTCATGAACATATCTCCCCAGGCAAAGGAAACAAAAGCAAAAATGAACAAGTGGGACTATATCAAGCTGAAAAGCTTTTGTACAGCAAAGGACACCATCAGTAGAACAAAAAGACATCCTACAGTATGGGAGAATATATTCATAAAAAACGTATCTGATAAAGGGTTGACATCCAAAATATATAAAGAACTCATGCACCTTAACAAACAGAAAGCAAATAATCCAATTAAGAAATGGGCAGAGGACATGAATAGACACTTCTCTAAAGAAGAAATTCAGATGGCCAACAGGCACATGAAAAGATGCTCCACATCGCTAATCATCAGAGAAATGCAGATTAAAACCACAATGAGATATCACCTCACACCAGTGAGGATGGCCAACATCCAAAACACAAACAACAACAAATGTTGGCATGGATGTGGAGAACAGGGAACCCTCCTACACTGCTCGTGGGAATGCAAATTAGTTCAACCATAGTATGGAGGTTCCTCAAAAAACTCAAAATAGAAATACCATTTGACCCAGGAATTCCACTCCTAGGAATTTACCCTAAGAATGCAGCAGCCCAATTTGAAAAAGACAGATGCACCCCTATGTTTATCGCAGCACTATTTACAATAGCCATGAAATGGAAGCAACCTTCATGTCCATCAGTAGATGAATGGATAAAGAAGAGGTGGTACATATACACAATGGAATATTATTCAGCCATAAGAAGAAAACAAATCCTACCATTTGCAACAACATGGATGGAGCTAGAGGGTATTATGCTCAGTGAAATAAGCCAATCTGAAAGAGACAAGTATCAAATGATTTCACTCATTTGTCGAATATAAGAACAAAGAAAAAAACTGAAGGAACAAAACAGCAGCAGATTCACAGAACCCAAGAAAGGACTAATAGTTACCAAAGGGAAAGGGACTGGGGAAGATGGGTGGGAAGGGAGGGATAAGGGTAAAAAAGGGGCATTTCGATTAGCAGATGTAATGTTGGGGGGGCACGGGGAGGGCAGTACAACTCAGAGAAGACAAGTAGTGATTCTATCGCATCTCACTACACTGATGGACAGTGACCGTAATGGGGTTGTGGGGGGGGGCCTGATGAAGGGCGTAGTTTAATAACCATAATAGTGCACATGTAATTGTAGGTTAATGATACCAAAATAACTTTTAGAAAATAAATAAATAAAAAATAAATAAATAAATAAATCTTGTGCTGAAAATTTCTGGTGATTTAATCAATAAAGAGTAATTTTTTAATTTAATTTCACTGGAAATTACTCGGTTTATTAAATCACCAGGAGTTTTAAAATTTGAATATTAATTTAAATTTTGATTAGTAAATTAATATTTAAATAAACATTATGTATTACAACTATTTTTTTAAAACACCTATGCATAGTATTTAACTTTTATTGTTACATAATTATCAGTTTTAAGATTTTTCTTCCCATTGTTTTTATAACTGGAAAAATCTTTTTTCAGTCTGAGATTAGATAGAACTACCCTAGTTTTTTTTTGTTCTCCATGCTGTATACCATCCCCGTGATCAACTTATATTGTGATTGTGAATTACTGTGCCCCTTTAACCCCCACCCCCTCCACCACCACGCACTCCAACCCCTCCTCCTTGGTAACTACTAGTCACTTCTCAGTGTCTGAGTCCACTGCTGTTTTAGAACTACCGTATTTTTCATTTCTTCTTATTCCATTTATGCCAATAATAATAATGGATAATATTTATTGAGTGCTAAATATAATAGGCCATGTTCATTGAGTGCTAAATGAATTGAGTGCCTTTTTGTAAGGCACTCCATGAATAAGTCATTGTTTTTATGCCAAGGTCAAAAAACTATTAAGTGGGTTTGCTGCTACATAAACTTAAGTTTGTCTCATACCAAAGCCTGTTGATTTAACCACAACATTGTCTTATCTCTCTGGAGCCATTTACTAAATGTACTTTCTGTTATCCACTGATTTGAGTTCTTAATTTAATTATATTTTCATATCTTAATTATATCTTTATGTCTTATGTATATTAGAATCTGCTTTGAGCTGTCTGTTTCATTGTTGTGCGTATTGAGTTTCCAGCTATTTTAATTATTCAGGTTATATAATATGAGAAAACAAAATACAATGTGAAGAAAGAGGTCTTGAAGCTAATTGATTGGGTTGAAATCTCAGCTCCACCAATTTGTGTTGCCTTGGGAAAGTCACTTAATTTCCCTTTGCCTCACTTTCCTCATCTGTAAAATGGGAATAATCATAGTGGCTACCTTTTAGGGTTGTGAAGATTCCTAGCTCAAGTAGACATCAATAAATGTTAGTTTTACTGTCTTAGTATCTGGTATAGCTAATCTCCTCTGGTTACTCTTTCCACATCAAAGAGTCTTAACCAGTTTCACCAATTTATTCCAGGTGAATTTAGAATTAGTTTTTCGAGGTCAGAAAGACTTCAAAGTGATATGGAGCAGACAGCATATTTTGATGAAAAGAAAACGAAACTTGAGGGGGTATGTGAGAACTCTAATTTCTACTCAACTTTGCTGTTCACCTAAAACTGCTCTAAAAAATTAAAATTAAAAAAATTGAAAGAAAGAAAAAAAACCAAACTTGTAGTCAGAATACCCAGGTTCGTTAGTCAGTCGGTGTGGGATGTTGTGTAAGTCACTTGGAGTCCCTGTTTCTTTAATCATTTGGACTCCTTTGTTTTTTTAATCATTTAGGAATAATAACATGTCTTCTGCTTACCACAACAGGTTGTTGTAACGCAAACATGCTATGTAGACATTAAGGCACTAAGCAAGTAAAAAGCATTTTAATAATAACTCAAGACCATCAGAAGTGGTTTCTTGAAACAGGTGGGTTTGGAACCAGAAAGAGATGACTTGGCAGAATAGATGGAGGCAAATTTAGCTGGCAAACTGTGACAGGGATGAGTAAGATGCTGTTGTATAAGACCCATTGCAATAAACTGAGTCAAGGGAGTGGTTTTATAATATTGAGAATTGCTCAAGTTGATACAATTCATTCCCAGGGGATCTGTCATATATGCAATCCAAGCTTTAAGAAGAGCACATGTCATTTTACAATATGTGTATTACAAAACATTTCTGCAAAAAGAGCAGCCAAACCATTGCATTCTCTGGTTACCAGGATGAGAGATGGTATGGAGTTAAATGCTTCTTAGATGAAATGCTAGTTGGACAAATCAGAACTATCAGTCTTTTTACCAAATTTCTACCACATTTGTACAACACAGAACATTATAGAAGTTTACTATCAAGTCAGAACCAGGGAAGTTAAAGGCAGTAAAAAAAAAATCTTCTCTAACTCCATTGGCAGGTCCACTCTGGGTTAGATTCTGTGGTTTATCACAGGAAGTCTGGTCTGACAAACAGTAAACGTTGCCATCCCAGACCAGGCACTCCTTACAGCAGAGCACATGCTCTGGTCTGCATGACCTGGTCTACATAGACCTTTTGTCTCACCTGCATCAAATCTCTGGCCTGTAGCTGGTGAAGCTCTAGTCCTCTAATTTTATTCATACTCACTGTTAGAGCATGGTGGTACAGAAGCACTAGACTCGAATCCCAGGCTTGCTTCTAACCCTAACCCTGTCATTCTTAGCTGTGTGACTTGGGGTACAAGGATCAATGTCTCTAATGTTTTCGAGCCCAAGCTTTGGAGTCCACACGACTCTCACACTCCCGTTTGCCAACCATGAGATTTGGGGCACTTAGCCTCTCTTAGCTTTACTTTCCTCACATAAAACAGGGATCCTACTAGAATCTGTCTAATAGGGTTGCTGAAAGCATTAAATGAAATAATGCAGCTAAGTAAATTAGCACAATCTGTAGAATATAGTAAATGCTTGATAAACAGTAACCTATTTGGCAATTATTGTTCCCTTTTCTGTACTTTGGGTGCTTCATCTGTAAAATGGGATTTGTTATTCTCCAAGCATCCTTCAATTCTCACATTGAATGAATGCCCCCACCATATTGAATTTAGCTTACTGTTAGATTCTTAGGCTGATTTGATTTGAGGTAATTTGGGATGTAGGTCCCTTTCTATTCCAGCCTCTGTCTTAGAGTGTTCCAGATACTAGAGAACTTAGATAATTGGGTAACTTCTAACTTAGAGAAGGACTGTTCCTAAAAGTCCCCAAAATGACTTTTCCTGGGAATGATCAGCTACCCGAAACTTCCAAGAAAACATCTTATGCAATCATTAGGGTTCTTTGTTGAACTAATCGACTTGGTGGTTATCACCTACTGGAGTACCCAGAGGTCAGTTTCTCGTGCTCAGGCAGAAAGAGAGCAAGACCACTTACTGCTGACACCTTGAGAAAAGGCAGTGAACAGTCAGTCTTTGTGGGCATGAGAGGCTGATTAGTCTTTATATAATGACTCTTTGCCTAGGGACCTGTTAAAGGGGTTAGAAAAGGAAGCACTGCTTTTAAAATAGTAATGGGGAACTTTCCCACATTATAGCTGCCTACTCTCAGTAAGAGTAATGTGGCACTTGTACAATGAGGGAAACTTTACACTGGAGTTTCTTGCACTACAGCTTTTGTATCTTAATATTTGGACTTGCTGGTAAGAGGGAAGAGCATGCCCTTTTTTCTCCCAATGATCATAGGTTTTGACACTTTTGAGGCATATTTACTTTTCTTTTAAGAATGATTCAAAAGGTCCCTGTGTGGAAAGTCACAAAAAATAAAATCACATCCAAGTAGGCAGTGAATGAAAGGGCTGAGGTGAGGAGAATGGTAACTAAACTCAAGTTTCCAGTTGGTTTATGAGTGTGTGTTGTTAACCTGATATCCTGCCAGCCTTTGATGGTTGTAAATAGAGTGGCATGAATGCATTCTGGTGTAGGGAAGAGTGGTAATGTATAAGTGCTTTGCTTTTGTCACATTTAAAAAAAATTCTGCCCACTCACCTCGTTTTTGACAGTGGGACACATTTTCATGAGAGTATAAGAAAGGTTGGAGCAGCAGGAGAAAGGGGAAAGCAAGAGAAGAGACAAAGGACAAGAGAGAGAAAGCCGTTATTTTACTCAAGTCATTTCTATTTTCCAGCTGCCGAGTGGCAGGTTAGGCTGTCTTCTACCCTCCTGCCTCTAGTTCTTTTCTCACAAGACTTACTGAGAAATGTCCCCTCCTGATTTTCTGAGAGGGGCCATTGACCTTGCTGATTGCTAGGGACTCCCACTCCCAAGTGCAACCTATAATGTTGTGGCTATCATTCTTCTCCCTCACATTTTTTTTATTAAGGTATTATTGATATACAATCTTACAAAGGTTTCACTTAAGCAACACCGTGGTCACTACATTCACCCACATTATCAAGTCCCCCCCCAAACCCCAGTGCAGTCACTGTCCATCAGCATAATAAGATGCCACAAACTCACTACTTGTCTTCTCTGTGCTGTACATGGTCTTCCCCATGACCCTCACACAAACACCATGTGTGCCAATCATAATGCCCCTCAATCCCCTTCACCCTCCCTCCCCACCCCCTTTCCCTTTGGTAACTGCTAGTCCCTTCTTGAAGTCTGTGAGTCTGCTGCCTTTTTTTTTGTTTTGTTGTTGTTTTTGCTTTGTTGTTATACTCCACAAATGAGGGAAATCATTTGGTACTTGTCTTTCTCCACCTGGCTTATTTCACTGAGCATAACACCCTCCAGCTCAATGCAAGTGGTTGCAAATGGTAGGATTTGTTTTCTTATGGCTGAATAATATTCCATTGTGTATATGTACCACATCTTCTCCATCCATTCATCTACTGGTGGACAATTAGGTTGCTTCCATATCTTGGCTATTGTAAATAGTGCTGCGATAAACATACTGGTGCATATGTCTTTTTGAATCTGGGATCTTGTTTTCTTTGGTTAAATTCCTAGGAGTGATTTTCCTGGGTCAAATGGTATTTCTATTTTTATATTTTTGAGGAACCTCCATATTGCTTTCCACCATGGTTGAACTAGTTTATAGTCCCACCAGCAGTGTAGGAGGGTTCCCCTTTCTCTGCATCCTTGCCTGCATTTGTTGTTGCTTGTCTTTTCAATGTTGGCCATCCTAACTGGTGTGAGGTGATATCTCATTGTGGTTTTAATTTGCATTTCCCTGATAACTAGCAATGTGGAGCATCTTTTCATGTGCCTGTTGCCCATCTAAATTTCTTCTTTGGAGAAGTGTCTGTTCAGATGTTCAGATCCTCTGCCCATTTCTCAATAGGGTTATTTGCTTTTTGGGTGTTGAGGTGTGTGAGTTGTTTATATATTTTGGATGTTAACCCTTTGTTGGATATGTTGTTTATGAATATATTCTCCCATACTGTAGGATGCCTTTTTGTTCTGTTGATGGTGTCTTTTGCTGTACAGAAGCTCTTTAGGTTGATGTAGTCCCATTTTTTATTTTTGCTTTTGTGTCCCTTGCCCAAGGAGATGTGTTCAGGAAAAAGTTGCTCATGTTTATATTCAAGAGGTTTTTGCCTGTGTTTTCTTCTAAGAGTTTATGGTTTCATAACTTACATTTAGGTCTTTGATCCATTTTGAGTTTACTTTTGTGTATGGAGTTAGTAATCCAGTTTCATTCTCTTACATGTAGCTGTCCAGTTTTGCCAACACCATTTGTTGAAGAAGATGTCATTTCCCCACTGTATATCCATGGCTCCTTTATTGTATATTAATTTACCATATATGCTTGGATTTATATCTGGGCTCTCTAGTCTGTTCCATTGATCTATGGATCTGTTCTTGTGCCAGTACCAAATTGTCTTGATTACTGTGGCTTTGTAGTAGAGCTTGAAGTCAGGGAGCGTAATCCCCCAGCTTTATTCTTCCTTCTCGGGATTGCTTTGGCTATTCAGGGTCTTTTGTGGTTCCATATGAATATTAGAACTATTTGTTCTAGTTTGTTGAAGAATGCTGTTGGTATTTTGATAGGGATTGCATTGAATCTGTAGACTGCCTTAGGAAGGATGGCCATTTTGACAATATTATTTCTTCCTATCCATGAGCATGGGATGTATTTCCATTGATTCGTATCTTCTTTAATTTCTCTCATGAGTGTCTTGTAGTTTTCAGGGTATAGGCCCTTTCAACTCTTTGGTTAGGTTTAATCCTAGGTGTTTTATTCTTCTTGATGCAGTTGTGAATGGAATTGTTTTCCTGATTTCCCTTTCTGCTAGTTTATCATTAGTATATAGGAATGCAACAGATTTCTGTGTATCAATTTTATATCCTGCAACTTTGCTGAATTAAGCTATTAGTTCTAGTAGTTTTGGGGTGGAGTCTTTAGGGTTTTTTATGTACAGTGTCATGTCATCTGCAAACAGGGACAGTTTAACTTCTTCCTACCAATCTGGATGCCTTTTATCTCCTTGTGTTGTCTGATTGCCATGGCTAGGACCTCCAGAACTATGTTGAATAAAACTGGGGAGTGTGGGCATCCTTGTCTTGTTCTCAAACTTAGAGGAAAAGCTCTCAGCTTTTCACCATTAAGTATGATGTTGGCTGTGGGTTTGTCATATATGTCCTTTATTATGTTGAGGTACATACCCTCTATGCCCATTTTGTTGAGAGCTTTTATCACGAATGGATGTTGAATTTTGTCAAATGCTTTTTCAGCATCAATGCAGATGATCAGGTAATTTTTTGTCCTTCTTTTTATTGATGTGATGTATGATGTTGATGGATTTTCGAATATTGTACCATCCTTTCATCCCTGGAATAAATCCTACTTGATCATGATGGGTGATCTTTTTCATGTATTTTTGAATTCAGTTTGCTATTTCTTTGTTGAGTATTTTTGCATCTATTTTCATCAGGGATATTGGTCTGTAATTTTCTCTTTTGTGGTGTCCTTGTCTGGCTTTGGAATTAAAGTGATTCTAGCCTCATAGAATGAGTTTGAAAGTATTCCCATCTCTTCTAATTTTTGGAAAACTTTAAGGAGGATGGGTATAGGTGTTTACTAAATGTTTGATAAAATTCAGCAGTGAAGCCATGTGATCCAGAGATTTCATTCTTAGGTAGTTTTTTGATTACTGATTCAATTTCATTGCTGGTAATTTGTATGTTCCAATTTTCTGTTTCTTCCCAGGTCAGTCTTGGAAAGTTGTGTTTTTCTAGAAGTTTGTCCATTTCTTTTAGGTTATCCAATTTGTTAGCATATAATTTTTCATAGTATTCTCTAATAATTCTTTGTATATCTATGGTGTCCATAGTGATTTTTGCATCCTTTCACTTAAAATCTCTGTATGCCTTTGGGTTTGAAGGGAGTTTCTTGTAGGCACCATATAGACAGGTCTTGTTTTTTTATCCACTCATTGAGTCTATGTCTTTTGATTGGTGCATTCAGAACATTTACAATTAGGGTGATTATCGGTAGATATGTACTTATTGCCATCACAGGCTTTAGATTCATGGTTACCAAAGGTTCAAGAGTAGCTTCTTTACTAACAGTCTAACTTAACTCAGTACAGTATTTCAAGCACAATCTAAAATTTGTTCTTTTTCCCTCCCTTCTTTTTCTCCCTCCTTCACTCTTTATATATAATGTGTCATATTCAGTACTCTTTGTCTATCCCTTGACTGACTGTGGGTAGTTGATTTAATTTTGCATTTGCTTAGTAATTAATTGTTCCACTTTCTTTACTGTGGTTTTATTTCCTCTGGTAACAGCTATTTAGCCTTAGGATCACTTCCATCTATAGCAGTCCCTCCACAATACACTGTAGAGATGGTTTATGGGAGGTAAATTCCCTCAACTTTTGCCCATCTGGAAATTGTTTAATCCCTCCTTCAAATTTAAATGATAATATTGCAGGGTAGAATATTCTTGGATAGAGGCCCTTCTGCTTCATTGCATTAAATATATAATGCTACTCCCTTCTGGACTATAAGGTTTCTGCTGAGAAGTCTGATGATAGCCTGATGGGTTTTCTTTTGTATGTGATCTTTTTTCTCTCTCTGGCTGCTTTTAATACTCTGTCCCTATCCTTGATCTTTGCCGTTTTAATTGTTATATGTCTTGGTGTTGGCTTCCTTGGGTCCCTTGTGTTGGGAGCTCTGTGCACTTCCATGGCCTCAGGGGCTATTTCCTTCCCCAGATTGGGGAAGTTTTCAGCAGTTATTTCCTCAAGGACATTCTATCCCTTTTTCTCTCTCTTCTTTTGTACCCCTATAATGCGAATATTGTTCTGTTTGGATTGGTCACAGAGTTCTCTCAATATTCTTTCATTCCTAGAGATCCTTTTTTCTTTCAGTGCCTCATCTTCTTTGTATTCCTGTTGTCTAATTTCTATTTCATTTACCATCTCTTCTACCTCATCTAATCTGCTTTTAAATCCCTCCATTGTATGTGTTATTTCAGATACTGTATTTTTCAAAGTTTCTATTTCTTTCTTGAAGTCCTCCCTGAGGTCTTGAATATTTTTCTGTAGCTCTGTGAGCATGTTTATGATTTTTATTTTGAAATCTTTATCAGGAAGATTGGTGATTACAGTTTTACTTGGCCCTCTTTCTCATGTTTATACCAGGTTCTTTTGCCGTTTCTTATTTGTAATGAATAATATGGAATAACTTTGCATAGGCATTGCCCTCTAGTGCCCAGAAAGCTCTACTCTTTGGAGTTTCTCAGTACCCGGAGCAATGACACAGGTTGCAGGTGATTGGAACCAGCGCCTGCTAGGTAGAAAGAGCTCTTTCCTGCTCCCCAGGTACAGTGTCTGCCTCCACTGCCAGGGCCAATGGGACGAGTGTGCAAGGGGGAGCCTCTGCATTATGCCCCTGTAGCTGCCATAGGCAGGGCCGCCCTCTGGCTGCCCTGGTGCATTGACAGGAACAGCAGGGTTTACTAACCGATGCTGGCTAGGAGGAAGGAATGGCAGGCTGCATATCATGGTGGACCATGTCAGTGGTCGTCACCAGCCAGGGGGATGGAGCACCTGAAGCTCCCGACAATTCCCAACCTGGGTTAAGTACACCAGATTGATTTTGTCCACCTGTCCTTTTTCCTGAGCAGCAAACTCTGTGCAATCCTTGCCCCTTTAGCAGCCCTCTCACTGTTGGGAAGTCTTTCAAAGTGCCCACCTTTCTTTTGTCCCAGAGCGGCTGTTTGTGGGTATCTGTTATCCACAAGCAGCTGGAATCTCTCTCTCTCTCCGAGTATTCCACCTGTCCTTGCTTTCCAACCCCACTAATCTCCACAGCACCATGTAATGTAGTTTCATGCTCCCAGAGCAGATCTCCAGGGCTGGGTGTTCAGAAGTCCTAGGCATCCACCCCCTCCTTCCTTCCTCCTGTGAACTGGGGTGGGGGGAGGGTTTGGGTCCCACCTGATCATGGCTTTGCTACTTTACCCTTTTCTGTGAGGTCTCTTTCCCCTCAGATGTAGGCAGTCTGCTACGGTCTTCTTTCTGGTTTCTCTTTCAGGATTAGTTATATTTGCTAATTTGTATTATATGTGGTTTTGGGAGGAGGTTTCTGTTACAGTTCTCACACTACCATCTTTATGCCTCTCCCTCCTTTCCCTCCTTTCATTCATCAGCTATATTATTTCCAATTACTTATTTTGAATCCTTAAAATTTTTCCCTTTCAGCATAGCTATTCCCACATCCCAAGTCCCACACTCAACCAATAAATGCACGCACACTCACGCACACACACAGACCAATTCCTTCAAACATTCCAAGTCCCTCCTTGAGATATGCCAACCAAATTTTAGGAATTTTCAAATGCATCTCAAAATGAAAAGCATTGAGGATTCTTTTCAGAATCTGAAAGGACCTGCTGAGGGCAGCCTTAGATATTCTTTGACCCTGTTGAAGTTTTTTGTTCGTTTTGGGTCCCAGTCTGTGCCCATGTTGGGAATCCCAAATTGCTAACTTTTTTCTGAGAAGATATCTCCTCCTTGCCCTAATGAGAGTCCTCTGACACTTCTGATCATTCTCAAGTGTAGTTGTGGATCTGCCCATTTCCATTCCCACATTCTGTCTTAATAACAAAGCAGCCTGCCTTTGGTAACTGGAACCATGAAGTAGAGGCAAGCCAGCCAATCCATGTGGATGTTTAACAGGTGGTGTTGGTCTCCAAGAAAGCTAAGAATGTCTCTTTAGTATGTGACCTCTGCTTTGTCAGCCTGAACCTGAAAGTTTCTTCCTATGGCATGTTGCCAACAGCTCCTACTTGGCATGCTTGGGTACATGAGTGTGTGTGTGTCCATGTGTGGGTACATATATGCATGTGTGTATATGTGTGTGTATGAGTTGGACATGGGAAGCTGGGCAACAACTAGGAAGGTGTGCCTCTTTGGCTCACCCTCAGATACAGAGCCCTGATGGATCTGCATGTTTGTACTTTGCCCAGAGCTCCTTCAGTGAATGACACTAGGAATGTGAGGGGCAGTGTTGTAAAGTGGAGAGAGTAGAGAGTTTGGAGTTGATATGCATTGAATTGCATCCTGGCTTTACCATGTAGCTGCAAAACTTGGGACGTCTCTTGACAATGGGGATAGATAGCACCTTTTTTACAAGAAGGTATGAATTTTGCCTGTTGAAGACACCTAGTGAATGCAGTTGGCCCTTGAACAAAATGGGTTTGAACTATGCAGGTCCACTTATATGTGGATTTTTTTTCAATAAATATGTGGAAAAAAAATTTGGAGATTTGTGATGATTTGAGAAAACATTTTCTTTTCTCTAGCTTATTTTATTATAAAAATATAGTATATAATATACAAAATATATGTTAATTGACTATGTTATCGGTAAGGTTTCCAGTCAATGGTAGCCACTAGTATTTAAGTTTTTGGGGAGTCCGAAGTTGTGTGTGGGTGGTATATATGCATCGGGGTTGGTGTCCCCTAATCCCTCCTGCTCAAGGTTAGCTATATTTGTGAATGGTTAAATGATGTTCTAAGAGTCTACCTTAATTTCAGGATTTTTGTCTGAAACCTAGAAGCTAGGTAGTTTCATATTCACCTACCTTTTCCTTTTACCACCTTTTACATATACATGTTCATTAATACAGATTAATGAACATGTATATGTATATTCCCCATTAAATTGTAAACAACTAGTATTTATAGAATGCATTCTAAATACTGGGGTCTGTGCCCAGAGGTATGTGTATATTAATTAACCAGAGATTCCCTAACTTCCTTAGAGGTATTGTTATCCCCATTTTACAGATGAAGAAACCAAGGCGCAGAGGAGTTTAATACTTTGCCTACTTTCTACAGTCCAAGTGGCAGTGCCAGGATTCACCTCTGTTCTCATCCAGAGCCTGTTCTGTGTCATGCTGCTCCTGTGGGGACTGGGTACTTACTAGTCCTGCATTTGCTGCAGTCTCTGGCATAGTGCATCACACCCAGTAGGTGCTCAACAACTGTTTAAAAATGGTAGGCACTCAATAAATGCTTGGCTAAGGATTTCAAAATCCAACTCTCTTGATCTAAAGGAAGTCTATTAGATCAGTGGTAAAGATAAGGTCAGAAAGGCCTGAACAGACATTGACCATCCCTGCAGCCCTCAGTAAGACCAAGAAATTAACCATGTCCTGAATTCTTTTCTTTTAAACAGAAAAATGGAAGAAACTAGGCTAAGAAAAGAGGGATTCAACAAACAACTCATCCTGTGCCACTATAACGATCCTAAAGGCGAGGAGGTGAACAACAGCCAAGGTTCCAGGTCTTTCTGGCTGGAGCTGCTGAAGAGGAAGCCTAAGATGCCCACAGTCAAACAGGCTGACCCCGAGATGAAGAAGTTCTATTATGCCATGGTGGACAGTTCCTCTCTGACCTAATATCCTTGTGAAATTCCAAGGGGTAAGGAGGACGGAGGGGGCCTGGTGTGACAGAAAGGACTGACAAGTAGGATGTTTGTTTCAGCAGAAAATCCCAGAAGCATTGGAAAAGGAGGTCTGATGCCCCGTGTTTATTTAATCTCTTTCTCTCAAGGGTCCACATTCCCTCATGCTGGAGGTAGAACAAGTCAACCCAAGAAAGAGGTTGGGGCAATTTCTTTAGCTTACAAACCTTCTTTTATTTATGGGAACCTCTGGTTTGTAGCCAGTATTTTTGTTAAGCACCTAAGTGCTTATGTGGTTCTGAGAAAATGAGTTCTCCTTCATTTCCCTGATAAGCAGAGAGAACCACTTGGGGATTTAGCATCTAGAGGATTTTTAGAGAAAAGAGGGATTTTGTAATATATTCTTACAAGTCCAAAGTGAAAAAGACCTCAAGGATTTATCACGTTCTTGCAGTTGGTACCGCTAGGTTTTGTGAAATTGTTCACCTATCTGTATTCCTCATCCCTCCTTTACCCCTGTCTGTCTTAGATGTTGGTGAGGAGACCCAGTCCTCCTGCTGTGTGCTGGAATGACCTTTTTGGGTCATTCTGGATAACAATGGGGCGATTTTGGTTTCTAATGACTCTGCCATTAACAGAGCAAGTCTGACCAGACTTCCTGTTATTATTAGAAACCTTCTCCCTGTTATTATTCCTAAAATTGGTTTCAAAGAATTTAGGGCTAAAATGAGGGTGCAGGTAATGTTAACATGTGGGAAGAACAAGCAAGTGGGCCAGGGAAACTGTGTGGTGGCCTGGCACTACCATGATCATACACAGCGACTATGGAAAAGCAAGCTACCCTCTCTGGACTTCTGTTGCCTAATCTGTGAATAGCTGATTTAAAAAATTAAATAGAATGAGAGTTAACGTCATTCTGTGTAAGAAATATTATTAGCATTATTGTTCCTTGTGAGTTCCTTAACCTGGATTTTATCTATCTTCTGGTTGGCTAGCTGTTTGCCAAAGCTATTCTGCCCTCCCTTGGGGTGGCATGTACACCAACATATTTAGTGACTTGCCAAATCAAGTTATCCTTGGAACCTTTGCACCTTTTGATTGTGGTAGCATTTCTTTTCCTAAAAGGTACGTGAGATTCTAGACAAACTGGAACTTGTAGGTGAGCTAAGGGCTGAAGGAAGTATTAAATTCCAACAAGGGAAAGGATGGGAAAGCAATCTTTCAAATGGTCAGTTAACTGGAAAAACAGGTAAGGAAAATGAAACATATATTCATGGCTGTTTCGTGTACAGAGTTGCAAATTAGAAGAGGCCAATAGACTGTAGGTCTCAAAGAACCCAATCATACATTCCATGTGATGTTGGTTAAATGTGAAGACACCTATATCTTCTCAATATGTTAAGAGCAAAGGGACCCATATGAAGGCAAAGTCCCAAGAATAGACAAGCTGGGAACTGAAACAGGGAGACTGTTATTTAGGTAAGTCAGGTGTCGGCTGGGCCTCTCTGCCCCCTTAAGAACTAGGTAACACTAGCAGTACCACAATTCTGTGCCCTATAGAAAGTGTCACATTCTCCTCAAGATTTCTGCAAAAAATTCTTAGGGGTGTGATCTCATGGTCTCCTCTGTCTTTGACAGCTTGTTCTCCACTGAATCTTATTCCTCTGCCTCTTCTGAATCTTGTTCTCCATTCTGGTCTTATATCTGTGGGTTTATTTATTTTATTTGTTTTTTTATTGAAGTACCATTGATATACAATCTTATATTGGTTTCAAGTGTCCAACACAGTGGTTCAACAGTTACCCATATTAAATCTTCACCACCACTAGCGCAGTTACTATCTGTCAACATAGGAAAATGTCGCAGAATCATTGACTGTATTCTCCATGCTGTACTACTATCCCTGTGACCAACTTATATTATGATTGAGAGTTTTTGTGACCCTTTATTCCCTTCACTGTCCCCATCCACTCACTCCACCATTTCCAACATGGTAACCACCAGTCACTTCTCAGTGACTATGAGTCTACTGCTGTTTTGTTCATTCTGTTTTGTTTTGTTTTCGTATTCTACAAATAAGTGAAATCATGTGGTATTTTCTTTCTCTGCCTGGCTTATTTCACTGAACATAATACCCTCTAGATCCATCCATCTTGTTGCAAATGGCAGGATTTCTTTCTTTTTTATGGCCGAATAATACTCCATTGTGTATATGTACCACTTCTTCTTTATCCATTCATCTATTGATGGACACTTAGGTTGCTCGCTTATCTTGGCTATTGTAAATAATGCAGCAATAAACGTAGGGATTCATTTATCTTTTCGTATCAGGGATTTTGTTTTCTTCAGGTAAATTCCTAGAAGTGGAATTACTGGGTCAAATGACATTTCTATTTTCAATTTTTTGAGGAACCTCCATGCTGCTTTTTACAGTGGCTACACCAATTTACATTAATCTGTGGGTTTATTTTTTTTCTCTCTTGATTTGAGCCATTTGGGGAATTTGTTCCTTTCTTTGGTTTTCATACATAAAAACTGCTTAACCGTGCTCGCTTCGGCAGCACATATACTAAAATTGGAACAATACAGAGAAGATTAGCATGGCCTTTGTGCAAGGATGACACACAAATTCATGAAGCGTTCCATATTTTTTAAACCGTTTGGAAACTAGAAAAAAAAGAACTGCTTAACCAAGTTTACCAAGGTTTGTGAGTTTAGCTGAATTTCTTGGTGGTTTTGCTCACAGGGGATTTATAGCATAGTAATACAGACAACTTAAATGAAGTGTAAAATGTACATACATGTTCCTAAAAGTGCTTCATCATCCTGCATGTTGCCCAGCACTTCACATTTTCCTCTTAGGAGCCTCCTTTTTTCTTTTTCTTTCTGTTTTAAGAGCTCCATTTCCCCATTCATTCTCCATCCTCCAAATTTTTCTATTTTCTTATGGAATAGCAGCTCTTTTTAGCTATATACCCCAATCAGCTGATGTTTACATATCCAAGTAATTAGCTAACAATTTGGATGAGGCATCCTGGGGTTAGGGGATAAAGGGAGGGATCCAAGAAGAGGAGGTAGGGTTACTTTATTGCCTCACACTGCTGTCAGCCACACGATTGCTGAGGTATGTCTTATTCACTCACTTATGTATTTCTTCTTTCCTTCCTTTAGTAAGTATATTTTGAGCATCTATTACATGCCAGACATGCAGAACAAAGAAAGTAATGTAAGATATGGTTCTTGTTTGTCAGAACATGTGTTACAGGTAATGTAAAAAATTTGAAAATGGAAATAAATGCAAAAAGTTGAAACAAAAAGGTATCTTAAGAAAATATATTTATTAACTCAGTAGATATTTACAGACAACCTCCTGGTATATGCATTGTTTAGGCCTAGGGGATATAGCAGAGAACAAAACAAAGTCCTTTTCTAGTATATATTTTAGTGGCAGGAAACATAGTAAGCAAATAAATATATACCATATCAGTTAGAAAAAAAAAAGCTGTCTAAGAGGGACTAGGGACTGACTGGTGGGATGGGGAATTGATATTTTATGTTGGATGGTCACAGAAGACCTCATTGGTAAGGGGCTGTTTAAGCAGAAACCTATGGTAGTGAGGGGAAAACCATGCTTTTATGAGAGGATGTGTTCTAGGCAGGGAGAAAAGCCAGAGCAAAGTCCCTCAAGTGTGAGCATGCTTGACAAATCCAAACTAACCATGATCTCTGGGATGTTGGCTCTTGGAAAATATCACCAAAATAGCAACCTGTCAGTAAGATGAAGCTGAGTTTATTCTAACCAAGGGAGGGGAGAGCACTACTCTGACAGTCTTCCTAGCTTCTTGAGTAGCTGGGGTAGGGAGATAAGCAATCCAAAAATCCACTGGTCGAGGAATGATTAAGCTATGAGGTATGGTTGTTAAGGATACAAATCTCACTCCTCACATTCAGATGAGCAGGAAATACAGCTTAATTTTTTTATCACTCAATTTAATTTCTAGGTAGATTCTACTAGTGGGTGGCAGAAACTTACAGCTCTGGTATCCTTTTTCCAAGAGTTCCTCTCAGTTCCAAGGGGCTGATGAAATGAGAATGCATTAGTGGTTGGGAAAATGTCATTTGGTTCTCAGGCATCTTCATTTCACATGGTCTTTGGTGATTGATCTCCAAAGACCATGGCTCCATCCCCCTGGCTCCAGCTATAAGGCCTCTCAAAGCCAGACTCTCTCTCAGCGCCTGCCACATCCTTCTCAGCACAGGGAAACATTTGTCTGGTTCTTGTCCTACACTGAACATGGGGAGATTGAGATTCCCACGCCCATCTGTTTAGAAATCATCCTCAGATACATCTTGGGGCCTCTACTAAGTTCTTTCCTCTCCCAACCCTAGTAGTTCTTTATAGTACTGGTGGTTTCTCTTCATCCTTGGGAATTGTTCATGAGGATCTTGACTTTTACTCCTTATCCCAGTGCTGTCCCTGAACCTAACCCATGCCTGATCCAAAGCTCCTTCTGATTTCCACCATTTCCCACTGCCTCCTGTGACTCCAATCCCTATCTCATGCCTCAGAATCTCAGGAAAAGGAGGGTAAGGAATGGCATTAGGTGCCAGTTAGGATCAAAATAAGGTCAAAAGTAGGCTGAAGGAGTCAGGTGAGAACGTCAAAATGTTCACAGCCAATCAAGTGCAGGTAGCAGAGGCTGCAGGTCTCTTCAAGACCACCTACAGCAGATGTTAATTTTTTGTTAGTTTCTTAGGACTGTCATTACAAATTACCATTAACTTTGTGGCTTAAAACAACAGAAATTTATCTTCTCCCAGTTCAAGAGGCTTGAAGTCAGAAATCAAGGTGTTGGCAGGATCAATTCCTTCTAGAGGCTCTGAGGGAGAATCTGTTTTATGCTGCTTTTCTAGTTTCTGGTGGTTGCTAGCAATCCTTGACATTCCTTGACTTGTAGATGCATCACTCCAATCTCTCCCTCCATCCCCATATTGCCACCTTATCTGTGTGTCTCTCTGTGGCCTCCCTGTTCTTATAAGGACACCATTCATTGGATTTAAGACCCATCCTAAATCTAAGATGATTTCATCTCAAGATCCTTAACACTCTGTTTCCACGCTGCATTCTGAGGTTCAGGGTAGACATGAATTTGGGGGGACACCATGACAACTCACTATAATTACTATTTCTCTGTATTTACTCTCCTTTCAGATATTACTCACCCCTATACTTATGTCTTTTTCTCTTCTGTGTATTTAATTTCAATTTACTTAGTAACTCATACTTAAAGCACCCTAGATGGAAAACCTGGACCAAAAGCACCTTAAATACATAAATGCAGGAAATAAAAAGGCATGAAATGTGGGCTTAGAAAAACATTTTATGGCCTTGGAAGATGACATTATAGCTTATTCATAAGGCAGCCTCTCAGTGGACTAAGATACCATGTGGGTAAACTCACCTCCTGATTTGCTGAATTTGAATTTTTTGAATGAGCCCCAATTACATATTTTCCCATCCTCTATATTTTGACTTCTCTTGATTCCATGACAATCAGAGTTGAGAGATTATCCAGAGAGCAAGAAACCTTACACACACCCTTTTTAACCACTTTATAAATATACTTTTGTGTATTTCTGTCATGTTCACCATTTCATATGTGCTGACCCTGCTTTCACTGAAGCCCCTCCTCACTGTTGCCCTTCCCTGGCTGTTTTTATGAACCATATCACCTATCAAATGTGTCAGCAGTTTGCCAGCAAGTAGAGTACAGGTCAGCAAAAAGCTAAAAGAAATGAAAGACTAATTTGCTTGATTTGTAAGGTACAAATAGAGAGAGAGACAGATTAATGGGCGGCAAAGTGCCTCAGTGAGCGGCATGTAAACACCTGCCCTTCGTGTGGAAGAGCCTTTCCCAACTTTGATGTTGAGATGAAAAGAAGATGACAAAATCTGGAAGCATTTCAAAGGTTGAGAAAGTACATGCTTTCCAAAAGTCTTTTCCTCTCCCAACCTAGTAGTTCAACAGTTTCAAAAGAAAGATTAGGAGACATGTGATTTTATGGTATTTTAATTGAGCATCTTATTCTGCAAAACTGTAGACAAAGAGGGAAAGTAATTGCTTTCATGAAGAAAAATGAATTTTCACTTGATTTTCCAGGGATTGTTAAATTCTTTGGAAACTGTTTCTTGTGAGCTCAGTTAAAACATCTTACCCTTACTAATTGCTAATATAGATCACTGTAAGTTCAGAAAGCACTTTTTCGTGTTATATTGTTTTCCCAGGTATACTCTGATTAGGGGTGCTTCCCAGTTGATGCAAACTGAGGCTCAGAAAAGATGGAAACATTTTCCAGAGAATAACATTAAAGTCAGTTTTCAGACTCTTAAATTCCAATGCTTTTTCTTTCCTTTGCCAACCCTTACCACATTGAGAGAGAGGTCTGGAGCTGTGTACACCTTACATAAATACTAATAGCTATAGTTGTGATAATAATCATAATAATAACATGCTTATGAGCATGGGCTTTGGGGTTAGATGTATGTGGCAGTTGGCTGAAGCAACAGGGCAACTGGACCACATGTCTCCAGTATCCAGTAGGCTAGCTCATGCTTCTTCACATGGTAGCTGGCTTCCAAAAGCAGCAAGAGTGAAGACAAGTCCCACTGCATAAGCACTTTTCAGGCCTCCTCTAGCATCATGTTTGCTAATGACCCACTGATCAAAGCAAGTCACATGGCCAAACCTAGATTCAGGAAGTGGAGAAACAGACTTCTACTTTTCTTGGGAGAGGCTGCAAAATATCGCAGCCATTTTTTGCAGTTGATCATAAGGGTTAACACCTGAGTATAAATTATTATTTCTCTCTCTGCCTCTCTCCACTCCAATTCTATTTTGATCAATCATTATATAATAGATTTTTGAGAAGCATAAATATATGTAATATGAAGGATCATACCAATATTAGTCCCTCCTTTCGGGGATGTTAATGAGAACTTGTAAGGCTTGGTTATCTTCTTTCTTCTGTTTTTGGTTCAGATACTCTTATAATCTCACTTGGAATTCTGTGTCATTCCTGATTTCTTTCTACATCCTATATTGTTCAAACCTAGATTGGTCACTTCCTTTTATCTCAGATCATAAGTGTGACACCTACAACTATTCACAAAATTCAGACATGAAGTTTGTGTTTATCCTACTTGGAATTTGTTAAGCATCTTGGATATGTAGATTGTTTTTCATCAAACTTGAGAAGTTTTAAGCCATCATTTCTTTATAAATTTTTTCTGCCTATCTCTCTACTTCTTCTGGTATTCCCTTTACATGTATGTTGGTATTCTTAATGGTGTCCCATAGGAATCTGAAACTCTTGTTTTTAATTTTTTCTTTTCTGTTCTAAAGACTAGATAGTCTCTATTGAACTATCTTCAAGTTTACTGATTCTTCCTTTTGCCAGTCAAATAGACTGTTGAGCCCCTGTAGTGAATTTTTCATTTCCATTATTGTACTTTTCAATCCCAGAATATCCATTTCATTTTTTAAAATTTCTCTTTTTGTTGATATTCCCTATTTGATGAGTCGTTTTCATCATGGTTCCTTTAATTAAAAATGATTGCCTTTAATTTTTATTTTAAAATATTTATAATAGCTACTTTAAAGTCATTTATCTGGTAAGTCCAACATCTGGACCCTGTAAAGACAACTTCTAGTTCCTGCTTTTTTTATTGTTCATGGGTAATATTTTCTTGTTTCTTGCATGTCTTGTAATTTTTTACCAAACCTGGGTGTTTTAGAGAATATATTGTAACAACTCTGGATTCTGATCCCCTCCTCATTCCAGAAATACCTTGTCTAACTTTGTCTCTTATAAATAACCTAGAAGGAGATATAATGTGTAACTCACTCAGAAAAAAATAAGCCCTTTTAAGATATAATTCCCTTATGGAAGCTAGTTTTTCCTAGTATTGGCACCTGCATCTTGACTCTAATAGACTGATGGGGCCCACCTAATTAGTGTATCAGCATCTAATGACACTTGGGACAGTGTGGAGATAACAAGTAATTGGTTGAGAAGGTCTAAGCCTATAGTCTCTGGTAACAAACTCCATATAATCCTCTACAATATACTTATAGAAAGTGAGCTACCAAGGATGTTCATAGGCACCTGAGGTCACTGTTCAGCTTTACTTAACTGAGAAGATGAAAACATCTAACTGGCAGGACTGAGGGCTGAGTTCAGTGCAGGCTGGACCCTACTGCACTGTACCCTGGAGTACCAGACTCTCCTGAGATGCCCATTTCTTGCATCAGTGTTCTTATAACTGGTTCTAAGTCTTTACTTAAGTTCCATTTATTAATGTTGAATCCTGTGTGAAACCTTTCCTCCAACATACTGCAAATGCTGGCTCTGGATAAGGGTTGCTGAAGGGTTGCAACTCTAGCAAGAGAATTTATTATTTACAGCTTCTCAATAAGAAAGCCTGCTATGATGTAAGAGTGAAGGTATATTGATTTTTATACATCTTTTAAATAAAAATAATTCATGCACACGCTAAATAAAATTTTGCCAGGCAAAATTACAATTGTATTAAACAGAAATTAAATGTTTCCCTTCCTCTCAACCTCTTACCCTTTTGGTCAGTGCATCCACAGCAAAGAATATTTTGTATTTTCTTCAAAATCCAATGGAGTTGAAATCTACATGCACATCCATACACAAACATTTGCTTACTTTTCTCTCCTTTTATGACAGGTATTTTAAATTCCTAGTGAAAAAAGTGTTTCTTTTCCTGAAATATGAGCTAAAAATACAGTCACCATTTATGAGAGCCTATGATAATTCCATGACACACCATTAACATATCCTCAAAAAGATATGCTGAAAAGGAGAGTTCAACTGACAGATAATGATAACCAATAAATAAAATATGGTATATCCATATAATGGGAAGTTATTCAGACATAAAACAAATGAAGTACTGAGCATGTTATAACATGGATTAACCTTGATTACCCTAAGTGAAAGAAACCAGTTATAAAAGACCGCATATTATATGTTTGCATTTATATGAAAAATCCAGAAAAGGGAAATCTATATGGACAGAAAATAGATTAGTGGTTGCTAGGTGACCAAGAGGAGGGAAGAATGGGGAGTCTCTGCTAATGGGCATGTTGTTTCTTTTAGAGTAATGAAAATATTCTAAAATTGACTGCAGTGGTAGTTGTACAATTCTGTAAATATACTAGGTATCACTGAATTATACATTTTAAATAGTGAATAGTATGACATGTGAATTATATCTCAGTAAAGCTGTTATATAAAAAAAGAGAGCCAGAGCTCAAAATGTTAATGTATAATTTGCTGTCCTGTATTGCATGATTAAAGTAGATGTCATTATTTCCTCTTTGCCTACAAGAAAATTAGACATAAACCTGATATTCTTTGTTCACAGCAGTTTTATGAAATATTTCTTTAATTCCCTTTGTCACTTAAGTAATATTAAAAATAAAAGCTATAAACAAAAAATAATAAAAATGGCTGAGCAAAGTTAGGGCATGATTTCTGAAAGCTACTTTAGGACTAACTTACAAACAGACTTACAGAATTACAAGTCAACAAAGTTAATTGAGATAAAAATACAGCCCAAATTTTCATTCTCTGGGTAAAAATTAGAATGTTTAGTGCCCCAGTTAGACTTTAATATTGCTCGAGTTAAATTTATACTGGGAAGTTGTCCCCTTGGTTATTTGTTACATTAATGTCCAAGCTGAGAATTTTATCCTGAAACTGACAAGATGGGCAATCCACTTGCCCCTCTGGATTGGTTGCCTTCCTCATCCTCTCCCTGTCTTCTTTGATAGCAGTACCTAAGCAGATGAATACAACACCATGTGCTGATGATATTTCACAGAAACCCAAAATGCTAAGCCTCATGGCTAAGTCCTGCCCCTGTGTAATTTATCCCTGGGTACCACAGTCTATTACTTGGCAAAGTGTACTGTCTGCTTTAAGCAGAACTGAAGTCTGTTAAGGAGAGAAGGCAAAAAAAAAAAAAAAAAAAAAAAAAACGCTACCACCAAAGGGATTTCATTATTTAACTGTTAATCTTTTAGGCAAACCAATCCTTCCTTTGCACATCTGTCATCCCACCAAAGGAGAGTCTTGATAAGAAGGCTCAGCAGCACACACCAGCAGGGAGATGAATAAAAGGGGTGTGGACTGGGACCCTTGTTGACAGGATCCAGGGTGTAGATAGAGAAACACCCTGCCTGCAGGGAAACAGCTGCTTTAGCTACAGGTCCTACTACAGTGGATGGATGGATGGATGGATGGATGGTTAGCTTCTCTTCTAAGGCTTCTTTCAAGAATGAGAACAGCTAAAGGCCAGATTGCACAGGGTGAGTGAAGGAGTAGGCTCTTCAAGGAAGGAACGTGCTCTAGAATTGGGACTTGGGACTCCTATATCTATTTTTCACTGGTCTGGTCACTTTGCTCTTCCAGCCCATTTGACTAACTGAGGGCTTCTCAAATAAGCCAAAAGCACTCCTTTTATACTGTGAACTAAGTTCTCATTCTTCCATTAGATGGTGAACCCCTTGATTGGACTTTATGTTAGTCTGCAGGTATTCTATTCACTAACCTCCCTCAGACTCTGTTTTCGTATCTGGGAAATAGGACTCGTGGTACCTATAGATGGAATTGCGAAGATTTAGTAATAAAAGCCATCACTTTTAGAGAACTTACAAGGTGCCTGGCTCTGTTCAAAGTGTTTCACATATGTTAATTCATTTAGTCTTCACGGTAGCTCTATGAGGTGCTCTTACCACCATTTTCAAGACAAGGAAACTGATCCACAGAAAGGTTAAGAAGTACTAAATTTACGCAATTAGGAAATGGAAGAGTCAGCTTTAACAACATTAGCCATTCTGGTTCCACAGTGTTTGTAGCCATTAAGCAACACTGCCTATTAAAAGCATGTATTTAAGGCTTGACACATGTAGTCTCCCAATAAATGTTACCTATCAAAATAATTATTTTCATAAGGTGGAAAATGTCCTGAATGTACAGAGAGCACCTCACTCTGGGCATCCCTAGATGTCTAACAGTGTCTTGATCCAGTAATTACCCAATAATTACCCAATACATATTTGCTTAACTGAATACATTTTGTCAGTGCAGTTCAGACTTTAAGTCCCTTCTCTGTGCCAAGTGCTCTGCTAAGAAGAAAGAAGACACAAAGACAGTTTAGACATGAACACAGTGTGATGCTTCTGATCCAGAAAAGCTAATATAATGCTAGGCTGCATGAATAAACATAAAATATATGGAAGATAAAATTGATACCTGTCCTTTACCACCCAAATCCCATTAATCCAAATCCAGATGGTTCACGAATCCACACAGGTGTCTTCATCTCTTTCACCCCTGGCCTAGTACAAACTACCATCCTTTCTCCGGGACCACTTGTAACTGGACTCCAGGATTTACTTTGGTTCTTTACCAATCTATTTGATTATGTTACCTCTTTGATTTGTTATTGAACCCATCTGTGACCTTTGCACTTTTTTTTTGGTATCATTAATCTACAATTACATGTGCAACATTATGGTTACCAAACTCCCCACTTCATCAGGTCCCCCCCACCTACCCCATTACAGTCACTGTCCATCAGCGTAGTGAGATGCTATAGAATCACTACTTGTCTTCTCAGAGTTGTACAGCCCTCCCAGTGCCCCCCAACATTATGTCTGCTAATCGTAATGCCCCTTTTTCCCCTTTATCCCTCCCTTCCCACTCACCCTCCCCAACCCCTTTCCCTTTGGTAGCTGTTAGTCCATTCTTGGATTCTGTGAGTCTGTGGCTGTTTTGTTCTTTCGGTTTTCTTTATTTTTTTGCTCTTATGCTCCACATATGACTGAAATCATTTGATACTTGTCTTTTTCCACTTGGTTTATTTCACTGAGCATAATAATCTCTAGGTCCATCCATGTTGTTGCAAATGGTAGGATTTGTTTTCCTCTTTTTTTAATAGTTTATTTTGGTATCATTAATCTACAATTACATGTGCAATATTATGGTGATTAAACTGCCCCCTTCATCAGGTCCCTCCCACCAATCCCATTACAGTCACTGTCCCTCAGCGTAGTGAGATGCTATAGAATCACTACTTGTCTTCTTTGAGTTGCACAGCCCTCCCCGTGCCCCCCCAACATTACATCTGCTAATCGTAATGCCCCCTTTTCCCCCTTGTCCCTCCCTTCCCACCCATCCTCCCCAGTCCCTTTTCCTTTGGTAATTATTAGTCCATTCTTGGGTTCTGTGAGTCTGCTGCTGTTTTGTTCCTTCAGTTTTTTTCTCTATTCTTATACTCCACATATGAGTGAAATCATTTGGTACTTCTCTTTTTCGGCTTGGCTTATTTCACTGAGCATAATACCCTCTAGCTCCATCCATGTTGTTGCAAATGGTAGGATTTGTTTTCTTCTTATGGCTGTATAATATTTCATTGTGCATATGTACCACCTCTTCTTTATCCATTCATCTACTGATGGACACGTAGGTTGCTTCCATTTCTTGGCTATTGTAAATAGTGCTGCGATAGACATAGAGTTGCATCTGTCTTTTTCAAAGTGGGCTGCTGCATTCTTAGGGTAAATTCCTAGGAGTGGAATTCCTGGGTCAAATGGTATTTCTATTTTGAGTTTTTTGAGGAACCTCCATACTGCTTTCCACAATGGTTGAACTAATTTGCATTCCCACCAGCAGTGTAGGAGGGTTCCCTTTTCTCCACATCCTCGCCAACATTTGTTGTTGTTTGTGTTTTGGATGTTGGCCATCCTCACTGGTGTGAGGTGATATCTCATTGTGGTTTTAATCTGCATTTCTCTCATGATTAGTGATGTGGAGCATCTTTTCATGTGCCTGTTGGCCATCTGAATTTCTTCTTTGGAGAAGTGTCTATTCATGTCCTCTGCCCATTTCTTAATTGGATTATTTGCTTTTTATTTGTTGAGGTGCGTGAGTTCTTTATATATTTTGGATGTCAACCCCTTATCAGATATGTCATTTATGAATATATTCTCCCATACTGTAGGATGTCTTTTGTTCTACTGATGGTGTCCTTTGCTGTACAGAAGCTTTTCAGCTTGATATAGTCCCACTTGTTCATTTTTGCTTTTGTTTCCCTTTCCTGGGGAGATATGTTCATGAAGAAGTTGCTATGTTTATGTCCAAGAAATTTTTGCCTGTATTTTTTTCTAAGATGGTTCAATGACTTTACTTACAGGTCTATGATCCATTTCTAATTCACTTTTGTGTATGGGGTTAGACAGTGATCTAGTTTCATTTTCTTGACATGCAGCTGTCCAGTTTTGCCAACACCAACGGTTGAAGAGGCTGTCATTTCAGCATTGTATTTCCATGGCTCCATGATTATATATTAATTGATCGTATATGTTTGGGTTAATATCTGGACTTTCTATTCTGTGGGTCTGTTCTTGTGCCAGTACCAAATTGTCTTGATTACTGTGGCTTTGTAGTAGAGCTTTAAGTTGGGAAACAAGATCCCTCCCTGCTTTATTCTTCCTTCTCAGGATTGCTTTGGCTATTTGGGGTCTTTTGTGGTTTCATATGAATTTTAGGACTGTTTACTTCATTGAAGAATGCTGTTGGGATTTTGATAGGGATTGCATTGAATCTGTAGATTGCTTTAGGCAGGATGGCCATTTTGACAACATTAATTCATCGTACCCAAGAGTATGGGATGAGTTTCCATTTGTTAGTGTCCTCTTTAATTTCTCTTAAGAGTGTCTTGTAGTTTTCAGGGTATAGGTCTTTCACTTCCTTGGTTAGGTTTATCCCTAGGTATTTTAATCTTTTTGATGCAATTGTGAATGGAATTGTTTTCCTGATTTCTCTTTCTGCTAGTTCATTGATAGTGTATAGGAAAGCAACAGATTTCTGTGTATTAATTTTGTATCCTGCAACTTTGCTGAATTCAGATATTAGTTCTAGTAGTTTTGGAGTGGAGTCTTTAGGGTTTTTGATGTACAATAGCATGTCATCTGCAAATAGTGACAGTTTGACTTCTTTACAAATCTGGATGCGTTTTATTTCTTTGTGTTGTCTGATTGCTGTGGCTAGGACCTCCAGTACAATGTTGAATAAAAGTGGGGAGAGTGGGCATCCCTGTCTTGTTCCCGATCTTAGGTGAAAAGCTTTCAGCTTCTTGCTGTTAAGTATGATGTTGGCTGTGTGTTTGTCATATGTGGCCTTTATTATGTTGAGGTACTTGCCCTCTATACCCATTTTGTTGAGAGGTTTTATCATGAATGCGTGTTGAATTTTGTCGAATGCTTTTTCAGCATCTATGGAGATGATCATGTGGTTTTTGTCCTTCTTTTTGTTGATGTGGTGGATGATGTTGATGGATTTTTGAATGTTGTACCATCCTTGCATCCCTGGGATGAATCTCACTTGATCATGGTGTATGATCCTCTTGATGTATTTTTTAATTCAGTTTGCTTATATTTTCTTGAGTATTTTTGCATCTATATTCATCAGGGATATTGTTCTGTAATTTTCTTTTTTTGTGCGGTCTTTGCCTTGTTGTGGTATTAGAATGATGCTGGCTTCATAGAATGTGTTTGGAAGTATTCACTCCTCTTCTGTTTTTGGGAACATTTTAAGGAGAATGGATATTATGTCTTCTCTATATGTCTGATAAAATTCAGCAGTGAATCCATCTTGCCCAGAGGTTTGGTTCTTGGGTAGGTTTTTTATTACAAATTCAATTTCGTTGCTGGTTATTGGTCTGTTTAGATTTTCTGTTTCTTCCTTGGTCAGTCTTGGAAGGTTGTATTTTTCTAGAAAGTTGTTCATTTCTTCTGGGTTATCCCCCTTGTTGGCATATAGATTTTCATAGTATTCTCTAATAATTCTTTGTATTTCTGTGGGGTCCGTCATTATTTTTCCTTTCTCATTTCTGATTCTGTTTATGTGTGTAGATTCTCTTTTTGACTTAATAAGTCTGGTTAAGGGTTTATCTATTTTGTTTATTTTCTCAAAGAACCAACTATTGATTTCATTGATTTTTTTCTATTGTTTTATTCTTCTCAATTTTATTTATTTCTTCTCTGATCTTTATCATGACCCTCCTTCTGCTGACTTTGGGCCTCATTTGTTCTTCTTTTTCCAATTTCCGTAATTGTGTCTTTAGACTAATCATTTGGGATTGTTCTTCCTTCTTTAAATAGGCCTGGATTGCTATATACTTTCCTCTTAGAAGTGCCTTCGCTGCATCCCACAGAAGTTGGGGCTTTGTGCTGTTGTTGTCATTTGTCTCCATATATTGCCTGATCTCTGTTTTAATTTGCATTGGTCCATTGATTATTTAGGAACATGTTGTAAGACCCCATGTGTTTGTGAGCCTTTTTTTTTCTTTGTACAATTTATTTCTATTTTTATACCTATGTGATCTGAGAAGTTTGTTGGTAGAATTTCAATTTTTTTAATTTACTGAAGCTCTTTTTGTGGTTGGTATTTGGTCTATTCTGGAAAATGTTCCATGTGCACTTGAGAAGAATGTATATCCTGCTGCTTTTGGGTGAGAGCTCTGTAGATGTCTGTTAGGTCCATCTTTTCTAGTGTGTTGTTCAGTGCCTGTGTGTCCTTACTTATTTTCTGTCTGGTTGATCTGCCCTTCGGAGTGAGTGGTGTGTTGAATTCTCCTAAAATGAGTGCATTGCATTCTATTTCCTCCTTTAATTCTGTTAGTATTAGTTTCACATATGTCAGTGCTCCTGTGTTGGGTGCATATATATTTATAATGGTTATATCCCCTTGTTTGACCGCCCCTTTATCATTATGTAATGTCCTGTTTTATCTCTTGCTACATTCTTTGTTTTGAAATCTATTTTGTGTGATACAAGTGCTGCAACACCTGCTTTTTTCTTCCTATTGCATGAAATATCTTTTTCCATCCCTTCACTTTTAGTCTGTGTATGTCTTCGGGTTTGAGGTGAGCCTCTTGTAAGCAGCATATAGATGGGTCTTGCTTTTTTATCCATTCTTTTACTCTGTGTCTTTTGATTGGTGCCTTCAGTACATTTACATTTATGGTGATTATCGAAAGATATGTACATATTGCCCTTACAGGCTTTGGATTCTTGGTTACCAAAGGTTCAAGGGTAGCTTCTTTACTATCTATCTGTGTAACTTAACTCTCTTGTTAAGCTATTATAAACACAGTCTGATGATTCTTTATTTCTCTCCCTTCTTATTCTTCCTCCTACATTCTTTATATGTTAGGTTTTTTATTCTGTACTCTTTTGTCTTTCTCTTGACTGTTTTTGTGGACAGTTGATTTTATTTTTTGCCTTTAGTTAGTATTTGGTTGGCCTGCTTTCCTTGCTGTGATTTTATTTTCTCTGGTGACATCTATTTAGCCCTAAGATTGCTTCCATCTAGAGCAGTCCCTTTAAAATATCTTGTAGAGGTGTTTTGTGGGAGGCAAATTACTCAGCTTTTGCTTGTCTGGGAATTGTTTAATCCCTCCGTAAAATTTAAATGATAATTGTGCTGGATACAGTATTCTTGGTTCAAGGCCCTTCTGTTTCATTGCATTAAATATATCATGCCATTCTCTTCTGGCATGTAAGGTTTCTGTTGAGAAGTCTGATGATAGCCTGATGGGTTTTCCTTTGTAGGTGATCTTTTTTCTCTCTCTGACTGCCTTTAATGCTCTGTCCTTGTCTTTGATCTTTGCCATTTTAATTATTATGTCTTGGTGTTGTCTTCCTTGGGTCCCTTGTGTTGGGAGATCTCTGGACTTCCATGGTCTGAGAGACTATTTCCTTCCCCATCTAGGGAAATTTTTCAGCAATTACTTCTTCAAAGACACTTTCTATCCCTTTTTCTCTCTCTTCGTCTTCCGGTACCCCTATAATGTGAATGTTGTTCCGTTTGGATTGGTCATATAGTTCTCTTAATGTTCTTTCATTACTAGAGATCCTTTTATCTCTCTGTGACTCAGCTTCTCTTTATTCCTGTTCTCTGATTTCTGTTCCATTAACAGTCTCTTGTACCTCATCCAGTCTGCTCCTAAGATCTTCTATTGATTGTTTCATTTCTGTTATCTCCCTCCAGACTTCATCCCTTAGCTCTTGCATATGTCTCTGCAGCTCCATCAGCATGGTTATGACTTTTATTTTGAATTCTCACCAGGCCTTCTCTCTGGGGTTGTCTGAGTGATTTTTGACTGGACCAGATTCTTCTGCCTTTTCATGGTGATAGAAGTGGTCTCAGGCATGTGGCGCATGTGTCAGCTGGGAGGACAAAATCCCTTCCTACTTGCTGGTTGCCTTCCTGCTTGCTCAGTTACCCACATACCAGCAGCAATCTCTGGGATAATCCCCTGAGCTGCTGTGTGTGGAGCGGCCCTCGGATAGCCTAGGGCACTGTGGGGGGTCGCAGGTGCGCCTTTTGCGTTTTCCTGCAAGGACGGCATCCCTTCATGCCTTCCAGCCTTGCTCTGGCTTCCACTGCCTGTGCCGGTTGCCTGCACACCCGGAGCAGTCTCTTTGATAATCTCCTGACCTGCCGTGGGCTGGGAGGCCCTGGGGATAGCCTAGAGCCTTGTGGGGTTCGCAGAGCCTCCAGATGTGTTCTCCTGCAAGAACGGCACCCCTTCATGCCTTCTGGACCTTACTCCTGGTTCCTCTGTCTGTGCTGGACAGCTGCGCAGCGGCGGCCGACTCTGGGCCTGTCCCGGTTAGCAACGCGCTGGGAGAAGAATCTCTGTGGTTGCTGTGGGTGCGGCAGATGGTTTGCTTGCAGTCCCGGCCGGGGAGAATGAATGGCAGGCTGCTTATTGCTTTGAGATGCTTTAGGGCTGGGTTACCCCCCAGGGGTTTAGGGCACCTGAAGTTCATTAAGATTCCCAGCCTGCTGGGCTGTGTGTCAGGACGAGTTTGTCCAGCTGTTAAGCCCTTGTCCCTTTAAGACTTTTAAAAAGGGCCTTCTTTTCTTTTGTCCCAGGGGAGCCAGCTGTGGGGACCCATTTGCAGTCTCCATCTTGGATTTTACTTTTCCATTTCTCTAATATCCAGTACACTGTGCAATGTGTGTCTATGCTCCCAGTGCAGATAACTAGGAATGGTTATTTAGCAGTCCTGTGCTTTCCACTCCCTCCGCACTCTGATTCTTTTCTTTCTGCTGGTGAGCTGGGGTTGGGGGAGTGCTTGGGTCCCGCTGGGTCACAGCTTTATATCTTACCCTTTTCATGAGATGCTGAGTTCTCACAGATGTAGATGTAGCCTGGCTGTTTTACTGTATCTTCTGGTCTCTTTTTTATTTCATTTTCAAAAATATATATGCTTTTGGGAGGAGATTTCCGCTGCCGTACTCACGCCGCCATCTTGAGCCCCTCCCCCCCCTTGGACCTTTCTTGATGGATTTATCTTTGCTAAGCAGCAGTTACTTTAAACAGTAATTTTAAAAATTATTATTAGAAAAGCAATTTGTGCCTAATATAAAAATATTTTTAAAATAGGAAAGTAACGATGTTCAATGTGAAGTCTCCTCTTCAATTTCCCTCCACAGAAATTACCTTTGTTAATAGCTTAGTGCATAACTCTGCCTGATAAAGGATCAGAAATTCAGACAATGTGAGAGAGAGCCTGCTAGGTGGGAACTGTGGTGAACTGGGAAGTGCATCTCCCCTGCATGGGGTAGGCAGCCTTTACTCAGGGCCAGAAGGCTGCTGACACATGAGAATATAGGCCTGGGTTTGCTCTATTTTATGCTTTTTTTTTTAAAGCCATAAACTCACACTTTTTGATGAAATATCCCGATATTTAAAAGTTGTCAATTAATTCAAACTCAGAGAAGACTAAATCAAAAACTTCTGAGCTGTGTCTTTAGTGGTATGCTATACTTTTTGAGTCATAGTTACTGTGTGTGTGTGTGTGGTGGGGAGCTACATTTCCTGTCCAGAGTGCCTGCATATAGCTGTGCAGCTGGTGCACTGCACAACCGACATTGGGGCCCCATTTATAAAGAGCTGTGCTTACCAGTATAGCGGTCACTAGCCACCCATGGTTATGGAACCCTTGAAATATGCTATAAGTGTAAAAAAGGAGAATTAAAATATCTTCTTAATAATTTTTATATTGGTTACATGTTGAAATGTTAACGTTTGGATATATTTAGTTGTAAAATGTTACTGAAACTAATTTCACCTGCATTTTACTCTTTGGTATATGACTACTGGAAAATTTAAGATTACTTACGTGGCTCACATTTATGGCCCTAGTTATATTTTCCTGGACAAGCTGTTATGTGGGGAGTACTTCTACGTCTGTTCTATACAATTTACAAAATCATCGATGGTAGCCATGTGTCCTACATGTACCATTTGGGCAGCGATTTTAAAAGAAGTACGTGCTTAACCCTGGAGGGCTGCGAAAGTAAAATGGTAAAGAAACTATACCAGCAAGGCCTGTATGTGCAAGTTTCCTGACACTCAGGAGTCACAGATACCTCTTCCTTTGTCTAAAATAATCAGGGTTGCTAATTGGTTAGATTATTGAGGTCAGCCTTCAGGAAGCAAGGGAGTGTAAATTGTAACCAAACAAAAGTCTTGTGTGCTTAGAGCAGCAGACTTAATTAGGATCCTTGGTCCACAGGAAGCCTTTAAATGTTTTACAAATCTACAGATGTTAATTGAGCTTTAGAAAGTTGTTTATCATTACTTTTATATCCTTGTCATTTATAAAATATTTCCAGCTTTAATAAGTTTCACAGTAATACTAAGACGTGTAAACTTCTAAGCACATGGCAGCTATTAATGACTTTTCTCAACATCAAGGGAATCAGATGTTATCAACCATATTTTACAGGAGAGACTGTGTCTCAGGGCTAGAATTAGGACTCAAAATATCTGTCAATTGACCCAGAATTTTCTCAATCGAAAGTGAGTCTGACTTTCTTTTAAGACATGGCTACATTAATTGCAAATAGTTTCTCCCCACTCCTCTTCCTTCCCTCAGTTAAATCGTAGCAACACAACAATCTGTGGCACAAAACCTAATACCCATTCCCAACTTAATGGAATTAAACTAAAGCTGCCTGTGAATGTAGGTATCAAATTTCCTTCCATACATGATGCAATGTCTATGATTTCTACCTGAATTATGAGCATGAAAATTCTATGTGGAAAATGACAATTGCCCCAGGTGAATAACTTCATTACCGTGAAGATTTTTGGGTGCTTTGCCATCACCTTGATTTACAAATGTCATCCCCAAAGCGTAAAACTATCTCTGGCACCTGTAAAATGCAAGTCATTTCCTCCACACTTACCTGAGGTGGTAGGTCCAGCGGGTTCTGTAATAATCACGTGACCACCTCAGTGTGGACAGAGCAGGAACAATGTTGACTGTTTTCAAATTCTTAACATTTTTCCTGGTAATTGCTGTAAGAAGGATGCTACAATCTTGGCTAGTTAAAATTCTTAGCATCACTGTTTATGGACCTTGCCTATAGAATGACTGGAAGTTCGGAATGAGGAGAGGTTAAACAATAATTGTCAAGATGGAAGAAACATGAACACCTAGTTTCTTCCAAGGACATGATTCCTAAACTTTGGAGAATTAATTTCCTGTGTCCTAATTGCCTGTTATTTGCATTTATTTAATCTATGATTTCTTAAAAACAGTATGGGGTTCACTTGTTTTTAACTGAAGTAAACTTAAGTCAATTTAAAATTATTTTTTAAAGCATAAGTAACATTCTAAAAATAGCTGGAGATAAGCATTGTTAAAACTATAGCCCAGTAACTTCTTTTTTTTTCCATTTTTTCATTAAGGTATTATTGATATACACTCTTATGAAGGTTTCACAAGGAAAAAAATGTGGTTACTACATTTACCCATTTTTATCAAGTCCCCACTCATACCCCAATTCAGTCACTGTCCATCAGTATAGTAAGATGACACAGATTCATTGTTTGCCTTCTCTGTGCTACACTGTTTCTCCGTTGTTCCCCCACAACATGTGTACTAAACATAATACCCCACAATCCCCTTTTCCCACCCTCCCCACCCACCCTCCCACACCTCTCCCCTTTGGTAACCACTAGTTCCTTCTTGGAGTCTCTGAGTCTGCTATTTTGTTCCTTCAGTTTTGCTTCGTTGTTATATGCCACAAAGGAGGGAAATCATATGGCACTTGTCTTTCTCTGCCTGGCTTATTTCAGTGAGCATAATATCCTCCAGCTCTATCCATGTTCTTGCAAATGGCAGGATTTGTTTCCTTCTTATGGCTGAGTAGTATTGTATTGTGTATATGTACCACATCTTCTTTATCCATTCATCTACTGATGGTCAGTTAGGTTGCTTCCATATCTTAGCTATTGTAAAAAGTGCTGCAATAAACATATGGGGTGCATATGTCTTTTTGAATCTGAGAAGTTGTATTCTTTGGGTAAATTACAAGGAGTAGGATTCCCGGGTCAAATGGTATTTGTATTTTTAGTTTTTTGAGGAACCTCCATATTGCTTTCCACAATGGTTGAACTAGCTTACATTCCCACCAGCAGTGTAGGAGGGTTTCCCTTTCTCCACATCATCGCCAGCATTTCTTGCTCTTAGTATTTTGGATGCTGGCAATCCTTACTGGTGTGAGGTGATATCTCATTGTGGTTTTAATTTGCATTTCCCTGATGATTAGTGATGTGGAGCAACTTTTCAGGTGTCTGTTGCCCATCTTAATTTCTTCTTTGGAGAAGTGTCTATTCATATCCTCTGCCCATTTTTTAATCGGGTTATTTGCTTTTTGGGAGTAGAGGCTTGTAAGTTCTTTATATATTTTGGATGTTAACCCCTTGTCGGGTATATCATTTACAAATACATTCTCCCATACTGTTGGGTGTCTTTTTGTTCTGTTGATGGTGTCCTTTGCTGTACAGAAACTTTTTAGTTTGATGTAGTCCCATGAGTTCATTTTTGCTTTTGTTTCCCTTGCTTGAGGAGATGTGTTCAGGAGAAGTCGTTCATGCTTATATTCAGGAGATTTTTGCCTATGTTGTCTTCTAGGAGTTTTATGGCTTCATGACTTACATTCAGGTCCTTGACCCATTTCAAGTTTACTTTTGTGTATGGGGTTAAACAGTAATCCAGTTTCATTCTCTTGCTTGTAGCTGTCCAGTTTTGCCAAAAACAGCTGTTGAAGAGGCTGTCATTTCCCCATTGTATGTCCATGGCTCCTTTATCATATATTAATTGACCATATATGCTTGGGTTTATATCAGGGCTCTCTATCTGTTCCATTGGTCTATGGGTCTGTTCTTGTGCCAGTACCAAATTGTCTAGATTACTGTGGCTTTGTAGTAGAGCTTGAAGTCAGGGAGCATAATTCCTCCTGCTTTATTCTTCCTTCTCAGGATTGCTTTGGCTATTCGGGGCCTTTTGTGGTTCCATATGAATTCTAGAATGATTTTCTCTAGTTAGTTGAAAAATGCTGTTGGTATTTTGATAGGAATTGCATTGAATCTGTAGATTGCTTTAGGCAGGATGGCCATTTTGACAATATTAATTCTTCCTATCCATGAGCATGGGATGTGTTTCCATTTATTGGTATCTTCTTTAATTTCTCTCATGAGCATCTTTTAGTTTTCAGAGTATAGGTCTTTCACTTCCTTGGTTAGGTTTACTGCTAGGTATTTTATTCTTTTTGATGCAGTTGTGAATGGAACTGTTTCCTGATTTCTCTCTCTGCTATGTCATTGTTAGTGTATAGGAATGCCACAGATTTCTGCGTATTAATTTTGGATCCCGCAACTTAGCAGAATTCAAATATTAGATCTAGGAATTTTGGGGTAGATTATTTAGGGTTTTTTATGTACAATATCATGTCATCTGCAAACAGGGACAGTTTAACTTCTTGCATGCCAATCTGGATGCCTTTTATTTCTTTGTGTTGTCTCATTGCCATGGCTAGGACCTCCAGTACTATGTTGAATAGAAGTGAAAAGAGTGGGCATCCTTGTCTTGTTCCTGATATTAAAGGAAAAGCTTTCAGCTTCTCACTGTTAAGTATAATGTTGGCTGTGGGTTTGTCATATATAGCCTTTATTATGTTGAGGTATTTGCCCTCTGTACCCATTTTCTTTTTTCTTTCTTTTTTTAATATAATTTATTTTGGTATCAATTGACAATTACACGTGCAATATTATGGTTATTAAACTACCCCTTCATCAGGTCCCCCCACCCACCCCATTACAGTCACTGTCCATCAGCGTACTGAGATGCTATTGAATCACTACTTGTCTTCTCTGAGTTGTACAGCCCTCCCTGTGCCCCCCCAACATTATGTCTGCTAATCGTAATGCCCCCTTTTCCCTTTTATCCCTCCTTTCCCACCCATCTTCCCCGGTCCCTTTCCCTTTGGTAACTATTAGTCCATTCGTGGGTTCTGCGAGTCTGCTGCTGTTTTGTTCCTTCAGTATTCTTTCTTTGTTCTTATACGCCACATATGAGTGAAATCATTTGATACTTGTCTTTTTTGGCTTGGCTTATTTCACTGAGCATAATACCCTCTAGCTCCATCCATGTTGTTGCAAATGGTAGGATTTGTTTTCTTCTTATGGCTGAATAATATTCCATTGTGTATATGTACCACCTCTTCTTTATCCATTCATCTACTGATGGACACGTAGGTTGCTTCCATTTCTTGGCTATTGTAAATAGTGCTGCGATAAACATAGGGGTGCATCAGTCTTTTTCAAAGTGGGCTGCTGCATTCTTAGGGTAAACTCCTAGGAGTGGAATTCCTGGGTCAAATGGTATTTCTACTTTGAGTTTTTTGAGGAACCTGCATACTACTTTCCACAATGGTTGAACTAATTTGCAGTTCTACCAGCAGTGTAGGAGGGTTCCCTTTTCTCCACATCCTCGCCAACATTTGTTGTTGTTTGTGTTTTGGATGTTGGCCATCCTCACTGGTGTGAGGTGATATCTCATTGTGGTTTTAATCTGCATTTCTCTGATGATTAGCGATGTGGAGCATCTTTTCATGTGCCTGTTGGCCATCTGAATTTCTTCTTTAGAGAAGTGTCTATTCATGTCCTCTGCCCATTTCTTAATTGGATTATTTGCTTTTTGTTTGTTGAGGTGCGTGAGTTCTTTATATATTTTGGATGTCAACCCTTATCGGATACGTCATTTATGAATATATTCTCCCATACTGTAGGATGTCTTTTTGTTCTACTGATGGTGTCCTTTGCTGTACAGAAGCTTTTCAGCTTGATATAGTCCCACTTGTTCATTTTTGCTTCTGTTTCCCTTGCCTGGGGAGATATGTTCATGACGAAGTTGCTCATGATTATGTCCAAGAGATTTTTGTCTATATATTTTTCTAAGAGTTTTATGGTTTCATGACTTACATTCAGGTCTTTGATCCACCTTGAGTTTACCTTTGTGTATGGGGCTAGACAGTAGTCCAGTTTCATTCTCTTACATGTAGCTGTCCAGTTTTTCCAACACCAGCTGCTGAAGAGGCTGTAATCTCCCCATTGTATATCCAAGGCTCCTTTATCAAATATTAATTGAGTGTATATGTTTGGGTTAATGTTTGGATTTTCTATTCTGTTCCACTGGTCTGTGGGTCTCTTTTTGTGCCATACCAAATTGTCTTGATTACTGTGGCTTTGTAGTAGAGCTTGAAGTCAGGGAGCGTAATTCCCCCTGTTTTATTCCTCCTTCTCAGGATTGCTTTGACTATTCGGGGTCTTTTGTGGTTCCATATGAATTTTAGAATTATTTGTTCAAGTTCATTGAAGAAAGCTGTTTTTAGTTTGATAGGGATTGCATTGAATCTGTAGATTGCTTTAGGTAGTATAGCCATTTTGACAATATTTATTCTTCCTAGCCAAGAGCATGGGATGCATTCCCATTTGTTATTGTCCTCTTTAATTTCTCTTAGGAGTGTCTTGTAGTTTTCAGAGTACAGGTCTTTCACTTCCTTCGTTAGGTTTATTCCTAGGTATTTTATTCTTTTTTATGCAATTGTGAATGGAATTGTTTTTCTGATTTCTCGTTCTGTTAGTTAATCATTAGTGTATAGGAAAGCAACAGATTTCTGTGTGTTAATTTTGTATCCTGCAAATTTGCTGAATTCAGATATTAGTTCTAGTAGTTTTGGAATGGAATCTTTAGGGTTTTTTATGTACAGTATCATGTCATCTGCAAATAGTGACAATTTGACTTCTTCTTTGCCAATCTGGATGCCTTGTATGTCTTTGTTTTGTCTGATTGCTGTGGCTAGAACCTCCAGTACTGTGTTGAATGAATAACAGTGGAGAGAGTGGGCATCCCTGTCTTGTTCCCGATCTTAGATGAAAAGCTTTCAGCGTCTTGCTGTTAAGTATGATGTTAGCTGTGGGTTTGTCATATATAGCCTTTATGATGTTGAGGTACTTGACCTCTATACCCGTTTTCTTGAGAGTTTTAATCATGAATGAATGCTGAATTTTGTCAAATGCTTTTTTAGCATCTATGGAGATGATCATGTGGTTTTTGTTCTTCTTTTTGGGGATGTGGTGGATAATTCTGATGGATTTTCGAATGTTGTACCATCCTTGCTTCCCCTGGATGAATCCCACTTGATCATGGTGTATGATCCTCTTGATGTATTTTTTTTAATATAATTTATTTTATTATCATTAATTTACAATTACATGTGCAATATCACGATTATTAAACTACCCCTTCATCAGGTCCCCCCCACCAACCCCATTACAGTCACTGTCCATCAGCGTAGTGAGATGCTATAGAATCACTACTCGTCTTCTCTGAGTTGTACTGCCCTCCCCGTGCCCCCCCAACATTACATCTGCTAATCGTAATGCCCCCTTTTCCCCTCTTATCCCTCCCTTCCCGCCCATTTTCCCCAGTCCCTTTCCCTTTGGTAACTATTAGTCCGTTCTTGGGTTCTGTGAGTCTGCTGCTGTTTTGTTCCTTCAGTTTTTTTCTTTGTTCTTATACTCCACATATGAGTGAAATCATTTGATACTTGTCTTTTTCGGCTTGGCTTATTTCACTGAGCATAATACCCTCTAGCTCCATCCATGTTGTTGCAAATGGTAGGATTTGTTTTCTTCTTATGGCTGAATAATATTCCATTGTGTATATGTACCACCTCTTCTTTATCCATTCATCTACTGATGGACACTTAGGTTGCTTCCATTTCTTGGCTATTGTAAATAGTGCTGCAATAAACATAGGGGTGCATCTGTCCTTTCAAATTGGGCTGCTGCATTCTTAGGGTAAATTCCTAGGAGTGGAATTCCTGGGTCAAATGGTATTTCTATTTTGAGTTTTTTGAGGAACGTCCATACTGCTTTCCACAATGGTTGAACTAATTTGCAGTCCCACCAGCAGTGTAGGAGGGTTCCCTTTTCTCCACATCCGCCAACATTTGTTGTTGTTTGTGTTTTGGATGTTGGCCATCCTCACTGGTGTGAGGTGATATCTCATTGTGGTTTTAATCTGCATTTCTCTGATGATTAGCGATGTGGAGCATCTTTTCATGTGCCTGTTGGCCATCTGAATTTCGTCTTTGGAGAAGTGTCTATTCATGTCCTCTGCCCATTTCTTAATTGGATTATTTGCTTTCTGTTTGTTAAGGTGCATGAGTTCTTTATATATTTTGGATGTCAACCCTTTATCAGATACGTTTTTTATGAATATATTCTCCCATACTGTAGGATGTCTTTTTGTTCTACTGATGGTGTCCTTTGCTGTACAGAAGCTTTTCAGCTTGATATAGTCCCACTTGTTCATTTTTGCTTTTGTTTCCCTTGCCCGGGGAGATATGTTCATGAAGAAGTTGCTCATGTTTATGTCCAGGAGATTTTTGCCTATGTTTTTTTCTAAGAGTTTTATGGTTTCATGTCTTACATTCAAGTCTTTGATCCACCTTGAGTTTACCTTTGTGTATGGGGATAGACAGTAGTCCAGTTTCATTCTCTTACATGTAGCTGTCCAGTTTTTCCAGCACCAGCCGCTGAACAGGCTGTCATCTCCCCATTGTATATCCAAGGCACTTTTATCAAATATTACCTGACTGTATATGCTTGCTAATGTTTGGATTTTCTATTCTGTTCCACTGGTCTGTGGGTCTGTTTTTGTGCCAATACCAAATTGTCTTGATTACTGTGGCTTTGTAGTAGAGCTTGAAGTCAGGAGGGTAATCTCCTGTTTGATTCCTCCTTCTTGCGGATTGCTTTGACTATTTGGGGTCTTTTTGTGGTTCCACATGAATTTCTTAGAATTATTTATTCCAGTTCATTGAAGAAAGCTGTTGGTATTTTGATAGGGATTGCATTGAATCTAGATTGCTTTAGGCAGGATGGGCATTTTGACAATATTAATTCTTTCTAGCCAAGGGCATGGGATGAGTTTCCATTTGTTAGTGTCCTCTTTAATTTCTCTTAGGAGAGTCTTGTAGTTTTCAGGGTATAGGTCTTTCACTTCCCTGGTAGGTTTATTCCTAGGTCTTTTATTCTTTTTGATGCAATTGTGAATGGAATTGTTTTCCTGATTTCTCTTTCTGGTAGTTCATCATTAGTGTATAGGAAAGTAACAGATTTCTAAAAAGGAATTTTGTATCCTGCAACTTTGCTGAATTCAGATATTAGTTCTAGTAGTTTTGGAATGGAATCTTTAGGGTTTTTTATGTACAGTATCATGTCATCTGCAAATAGTGACAATTTGATCTCTTCACCAATCTGATGCCTTGTATGTCTTTTGTTTTGTCTGATTGCTGGTGGCTAGGACCTCCAGTACTATGTTGAAATAACAGGAGAGAGGGGTATCCTGTCTTGTTCAGATCTTAGATGAAAAGCTTTCAGCCTTTGCCGTTAAGTATGATGTTAGCTGTGGGTTTGTCATATATGGCCTTTATGATGTTGAGGTACTTGCTGTCTATACCCATTTTGTTGAGAGTTTTAATCATGAATGGATGCTGAATTTTGTCAAATGCTTTTTTCAGCATCTATGGAGATGATCATGTGGTTTTTGTTCTTCTTTTTATTGATGTGGTGGATGATGTTGATGGATTTTCGAATGTTGTACCATCCTTGCATCCCTGGGATGAATCCGACTTGATCATGGTGTATGATCCTCTTGATGTATTTTTGAATTCGGTTTGCTAATATTTTGTTGAGTATTTTTGCATCTACGTTCATCAGGGATATTGTCTGTAATTTTCTTTTTTGGTGAGGTCTTTGCCCGGTTTTGGTATTAGAGTGATGCTGGCTTCATAGAATGAGTTTGGAAGTATTCCCTCCTCTTCTATTTTTTTTTTTTTTTTTAAGAGAATGGGTGTTATTTCTTCTCTATATGTTCAGAATTAGAGGTGAATCCATCAGGCCCGGTTTTGTTTTGGTAGTGTTTGATTACTTCAATTCAGTTTCTATTGTTGGTGATTGGTCTGTTTAGTTTTTCTGTTTCTTGCTTGGTCAGTCTTGGAAGGTTGTATTTTTCTAAGAAGTTGTCCATTTCTTCTATGTTTTCCAGCTTGTTAGCATATAGATTCTCATAATATTCTCTTATGATTTTTTGTATTTCTGTGGGGTCTGTCGTGATTTTTCCTTTCTCATTTCTGATTGTGTTTATGTGTGTAGATTCTCTTTTCCTCTTAATGAGTCTGGCTGGGGGTTTATCTATTTTGTTTATTTTTTCCAAGAACCAGCTTTTGGTTTTATTGATTTTTTCTATTGTTTTATTCTTCTCAATTTTATTTATTTCTTCTCTGATCTTTATTATGTCCCTCCTTCTGGTGACTTTGGGCCTCATTTGTTCTTCTTTTTCCAATTTCAGTAATTGTGTCTTTGGACTATTCATTTGGGAATGTTCTTCCTTCTTTAAATAGGCCTGGATTGTAATATACTTTCCTCTTATAACTGCCTTTGCTGCGTCCCACAGAAGTTGTGGCTTTTTGTTGTTGTTGTCATTAGTCTCCATATATTCTTTTGATTTCTGTTTTGATTTGGTCGTTAACCCATTGATTAATTAGGAGAGTGTTGTTAAGTCTCCATGTATTTGTGAGCCTTTTTGATTTCTTTCTAAAATTTATTTCTAGTTTTATACCTTGGTGATCTGAGAAGTTGGTTGGTAGGATTTCAATATTTTTCAAATTACTGAGGTTCTTTTTGTGGCCTAGTATGTGATCTATTCTGGAAAATGTCTCATGTGCACTTGAGAACATTGTGGATCCTGTTGCTTTTGGGTGTAGAGTTCTGTAGATGTCTGTTAGGTCCATCTGTTCTAGTGTGTTGTTCAGTGCCTCTGTGTCTTTACTTATTTTCTGTCTGGTTGATATGTCCTTTGGAGTGAGTGGTGTTTTGAAGTCTCCTAAAATGAATGCATTGCTGTCTATTTCCTTTGATTCTGTTAGTATTTGTCTCACATATGCTGGCTACTCCTGTGTTGGGTGCATATATATTTATAATGGTTATATTCTTTGTTGGACTGACCCCTTTATCATTATGTAATGTCCTTCTTTATCTTTTGCTACTGCTTTCTAGAAGTCTATTTTGTCTGATACAAGTACTGCAACACCTGCTTTTTTCTTTGTTGTTTGCATGAAACATCTTTTTCCACTTTCATTTTTAGTCTGTGTATATCTTGGATTTGAGGTGAGTTTCTTGTAGGCAGCATATAGATGGGGTCTTGCTTTTTTTATCCATTCTGTTACTCTGTGTCTTTTGATTGGTGCATTCAGTCCATTTACATTTAGGGTGATTATTGATAGGTATGTACTTTATTGCCATTGCTGGCTTTAGATTCATGGTTACCAAGGGTTCAAGGGTTGCTTCTTTACTATCTAACAATCTAACTTAACTTTCTTGTTAAGTTATTGTAAACACAGTCTGATGTTTCTTTCTTTCTCTCCCTTCTTATTCCTCCTCCTCCTTTCTTTCTATAATAGGTTTTTTATTCTTTGCCTTTAGTTGGTATTTGGATGGTCTGCTTTCTTTGCTATGATTTTTTTTTTTCCTCTGGTGACATCTTTTTAGCCTTAGGTGTGCTTCCCTCTAGAGCAGTCTATTTAAGATATCCTGTAGTGGTGGTTTATGAGACGCAAATTCTCTTAACTTTCGTTTATCTGGAAATTGTTTAATCCCTCCATCATATTT
>JAVSCE010002592.1:0-42063 GCA_032199065.1 Smutsia gigantea | reverse complement strand
ATTAGTAACGTAAACAAACGGAATACATTGTAAGTTTTATTCAGCATGTGCTGAAACAATAACTATTTTATGAATGCCCAGTAATGTCAATTATTACTTATTATTAATTGCCCACCATCAAATTAAAAAGAAGATATATGTGTGTGTTCTAGTCTGCTTGTTTCCCTCTCTCATCTTATTATAATGCTCACTTGCTTCATAACTAATTAATGGTTTAGCGCAACTTGGCAATAGAAATCTCAACCCACATACCAGACACTAACATTGAAATGGGGTAACGTTCTGTCATGTTCTCGGGTTGCTTATAAAATTTTGATTACTGGTAAATATTTGATCTACTTTTTTGTACCTGACAAGAATGTACTGTTTTCTAAGATCTACTTTTTCCAAGATCTACTTTAAAGTTCCAAGCTGTTTTATGTGACCATCTAATTCCTGGTATTCTAATTTTGAAAAAGAGACCCAACTCCACAGGGCCTTCCGTTTCAGAGCTTCTTCTTATTGTGTAAGAAACCACTGGGAAATGGTGCAAAGAGTTGTATGTATTCCTGCCAGCCCAAGCAGTTGCTGTGACTCGTAGGGAAGAAGACCGTGAATTCCTTCATAAAGTCCGTGCTTCCTCTTCACATACAGGAGGCAGAGGCTCCATATACTTGCTTATCGTGCACTTTACGAAGAGGTTTTATGTTTGCATGTGACTCTCATCAAAGTCCTATGAAGCAGCGATTTTTAATTCCCTGATGGTATTGAGCAAACTGAAGTTGGGACATTCAGCAAGTTCCCTCAAGTCCAACAGCTTTCAAATTCTACATCCAGGCCTTCAAAATAATGGCTGGCCTCCCTCTGCTTCACGCTGCCGGCGCTGGTCCTCAGAAGGAGAGTGGAACCGATGGACGTATTTCTATGAAGTTACCAAACTGACTTCTCATTTCAGCTAAGCAGCCTGTCAGTTCAACCCCAACGCCTGGCTCCGTGTGAGCCCCTGCTGGGAAGCTAGGCACTTAATCTAACAGCCCGGCACAGTTTTTAGAGCCTGGGGACAGAAAAGAACGACCTGTCCTGCCTGAGACATTTTGATAGAGTAATAAAAAATGTAAATGACATATTCATCCCCAAACCTTACAATCATCACTGGAAATTGAGAAAAATCTAGCAGCAAAAAGCTCAAGACCACATTCACCAAATTCAAGGCACAAAACCTCACAGAATTATGGAGAAAGTCCACCCAATCAATGACATTCAGAGCTAAGAATTCAGCCACTAAGTGACATAATTGCTGTAATTAGTCAAATGGTATAATTACAGTAAACACATGATACGTGGCCACCGAAGCATGTAATTGCAAAACATAATGGTGTCATTATCATTTCTGATGATTTAATACGATTTGGATATACAATAAATGCCCATAACAATATTAAGACATTTTTCAGGTGTGAATATTCTTAGTACTTGATTTGGCTTTCTTAAACTTTCTAGGTTTAAACCTAAGTCGTGCAGGAAATTAAAGCTTTTCAACGAAAGGGAAAGTGAATATCATCCAACACAGTATATCTTTTTCTCTGTGTGAGAAAAAGATAGATAGAAAGAGATAACAAAGTATTTGAAGTTGAGTGTAAGGTCACTGAGTCATTAGGACAACCCTACAGAGATATGATGCTGCAGTGCAAGAAAACACCTGCACCAATGTGGTTATTTCATTTGCATTCCATTTCATTTCTCAGGAATTTGAATTTTTACCTTAAGTTTACTGCTAAACTCTCCATGAAAATGAGAGCATAACGCTGTCAGCACCATTCTTAGGAGAAGACAATGTTTTTAAGGCATTTGCACATTCGTTACGCATGTGTCCAAATTTCATACCGTATATTATACTGATAATTATGAGTTGTCTTGAGTTCTTTTTAGATTCAAGGTTTGTATGACTGAAAACATTTTTAATTCACAGAATTTGAGAGTTGGGAGAATTCTTTATGGGTGAAGAGATGCACGGTTCAGGGGCTCTTGAACTTGATTCATAAAAGGTGCTGCACATTTTGGTGGAGATGTAGTTTTCTTGTAAAGGGGTTTTCATCGGTGTGTTCAGTGGACCTGTGAAGCAAGACAGGTCTGTCTGGGAGGTTCCGAGACCATCTACACATGGGATGGAATGTTCTCTACCAATGCCAATCAGATCCGTACTCCACTTTGGCTTCAACCTTGGTAGGAAGGAGCTCTAAGTAATCTTTCAAAGTGGTTGTCCTGTTATCCATGAAACAGTCCACTCCTTAGATCCTTATTCCCCCATACTGACCATAATTCTTCTTCATCAGACATTCTACCCTGCTGTCTTAATCCCTCTTCCAGACGAAAGCCCTCTAGAGTGTTTGAAGACAACTCCTATCAAAAATGACTCTTTCTCTAGAATGAGCATCTCTATTACTGGGGACCCCTCCTACTTCCTTCTCCAGTGGGTCCCCAATCCAGCAAGACTCCATTTAGAGAGGGACATGACTCTGTAGATGAGCAGTCAGTGAACATTTCCTAGTAAGGGTCAGACAAGAAGTATTTTTCCCTTTGCGAGCCGTACAGTGTCAGTCACAATGAGTCAGAGCATGTCTGCCACACAAAAGCGGACATAAATGAATGGGCAAGGCTGTGCACTCATAGAATCTTATTTTAAAAAACGGGACACACTGGAGTTGACGTGTTGGTTTGCTGATCACGCCCAGATGAATCTGAAGCAGAAGAGAGTCCTGGGCAACGGTTCTTCTCTGTCTACTGACCTTCTGCTAATCCAGTTTAACTATTTAAAAAACAAACAAACAACGAAGCGTGCCACTGATCTGCACTGAGCATACCGTTAACAAAGTTCCGTAGGTAAGCAATTTTCTAATAGACCTTCCATGATAATGGGAAGTTTTCTGTCTGTGTCGTACAGCAAGGTGGCCATTGGGTACATGTGGCTACTGAGCAAGTAAACAGTGCCTGATGCATTTTCCAGACTGAATTTTTTTATTTAATTCTAATTAATTTGTTTAAATCAAAACAGCCCTTGAGTGGCTACCACATTGGACAGTACAGCCGTAGATGTCTTCCTCTGCCCTTCAGCATTACTCATTAATGACACTGTACATGTTATTAAATTTACACACGAACTCGTTTATCAGCAGCAGCAAAATACAGCTTCAAGTATCATGGAAGTTCAATGAATATTAACGATGATTATTAAATGGAATCATTACAGATAATGACATAGCATGACAAACTATGAGACATAATTAGAATCCATCTTGCTTTTATTGACAAAGGTTTTCCATGGGTCTGGGATCCATGATCACGTCATACTATAGGCTTTCACAATTTTAAGTTATTTTAATGGATTTCACACTTTTGATGTTTATCTGAAGTCAAATCAAGCTTTTCCTCATTGACATTCCCCTGCAATGAATATTGACGGGTTTTACTGTCATGTGAATTTCCAAGTGTCTTTTTTTTTGTCTCGTGCCCTGAAGATGCAGACTTTGGCACTCATTGTTTAGCGTTTAATTTCCTTCCAACTCTACGGAAAGGAGAAAAGAGCATTTCGTCCTAATGTTCACTGTGCTCACGAACCAGAATACCAAACAACGAAAGAATTAAGAACACCAGCCTGCTATAAACTAAACAAGTTCATGAATTGAGAACCCGATTATTATTCAAAACACATGGCTTTTATTGTATCCCTTCACTTATTTATTCAACAAAAACTGCTCTTCGCATTGCAGATACAAGAGCAAACTGAAACAAATGTGGATTCTGCCATCAGGGAGCGGCCATCCCGTGCTGATGACAGACATTAATCAAGGCACCTCATAAACCAAGACCCATTTACAAATTATGCTCTGGAAAATTTCACAACACACTGAGGGCATATGATCAAGGGCCCTAGCAGTGCCCAGCAAGAAGTGACATTTAGGGTGACATCTCAAGAATAAAAACGGAGCCTTGCAGGAAAATTGGCAGCAGATACACAGCAGGGTGAGGAACTGTGTTAGGTCACAAGTGAGGGTGAAAGTGAGGTGGGGATATGCCCAGGATTGGCCATTAGTTAGCACAGGGTCTTGGTCCCCATTCCAAGAGCAACTGGGTGGTGGTGGGGTCAGTGGTGAGAATGTTAAGGACAGATGGGGAAGTGGAGGGACAGCAGAATCCACTCAGCATTTGACAGGACCTGTCTGGCTGCTACAGGGACACAGGCTGGGGGCCACTTGCAAATGGTGAATCCAGCTTCAGTGCTCTGCCCATTGTCCAGCTGAAAAATGAGTGCATTCTGTGCCGGAGAGATCAGAATGGAGATGGAAGGAGTGAGTGTCCTGGAGCAATATTCAGAGGGTAGAATTGACCGGGAGGAGTGCGACGGAGGGCTGAGGGGCCAGGCATTGCCCCCATGCTCCAGGTCTCCGTGGAAGAGCTGTGTCCTGGAGCCTCCACTGTTCTGCAGAGGGCCAGCACTGAGTGGGTGCGGGAGGACCAAGTGTTTGTGTCACGGCATAAGCCATCTTTCGGGAACAACGAAGACCTCTAAAGGGGTGAAGGGCTTCTTTTTGCTTTGGGTGCGTGTGTGTTTCAAACACAAATGTAAGATGCACAGCAAATCCTCTTCCTAGGCTCTGATGGCAGCTTAGTCCTTGGCATTCCTTGGCTTGTATCTGCCTCCACTGTCAGACGACGTCCTCCCCATGTCTCTGGGTCCAAATCTCTCTCTTCAATTAGTAATACTAGTCACCCGGTTAGGGCACCCCCTGATGACCTCACCCTAATGTAACTCTGTTTGCAAAGACCCTGTTTCTAAGTGAGGTCCTGGGTAGGTTCTGGGGGTTAGGACTTCCACACGTCTTTTCAGGGAGACACAATTCAACCCAGAATACTATGCATTTAATTTTCCTAATGGAAGCATGTGTAGATATTTCTTCTCTACTATCATCCCCTGTAAGTCCTGCTATAAAAGGCAGAAAAACAGGGACACGCATTCAGTCTAATTTTGGCTGCTTCTCGCACTTTGCACATGATTTGATCAGCATTTACCTGATCACAAACATTATTTCATTATGTGTCAATTCCCACCCTTGACTTAGAAGTGAGATCTTTTGATAGTTAAGACCTATGTGTCATTTATTAAGACATATAAGACACAGGTCCTATTCTAATTTAGAGTTTAATGCCTGTCATCTGGCGGGACCTCAATTAACGTTCGTCAAGCAAGAGAAAGAGAGAAGGGAGGAGAAGGAAGCAAGGCAGAGTCATTTTCTGGTTTCCTATTCAGTCTTAACCAGATTAACCTGCCTTTCCCCTTTCCCCTTAACCTTTCCTAATTGCCTGCATTAATTTCCCTCTCTAGCCTTTCAAGGATTGAAACTCATTATCAGACATTACTGATAAACCATGAAGGGAGTGACAGAGAGGAATGGCTGAGATATTAACCTGTCTGCAATCTGCAGATAAGACAGATTAACTCTGGGGACTCTTCCAGACCAGTGGTTCTGAAGATTGCTAATAAAGATTGCTGTGGCGGGAATTTTCCACGGACAGGGACACCGCTTCATTTCGAACTGCCAGCACTGGGTGTCGCCCCCAGAGTACTGTGATTTAGTGACAATTATGCAAGTGTTTTATTGCAAAATGTCTTCACCTGCAGTAAAGGGTTCTGATTGAATGTCTTCCATGACCAATTCACTATGTGCAAACACAAACAATGAAACAATAAAAAAATTAAATGAGTCTGCATGATCCCATATATGTGAAACACCAAAAAGAGGCAGTCCCAAAGACACAGAAAGCAAACTGGGGGTCACCAGGGACTGAGGGCAGGGGGAGTGACTGCCAGGAGGTACCAGCTTTCTTCTCGGGCTGATGAAAATGCTCTCAAGCTGACGGAAATGCTTGAGAAATTCTGTGAATATGCTAGACACCATAAGTAGATGGGCAAATTATGCAGGAAGTCAATTATATCTCAATAAAGCAGTTTTTAAAAAGTGTTGGCCAATCTCACTCATGAACACAGATATGAAAATCCTAACTATTTTTAAAACTTACCAGCAATATATGAAGAAAGGTACTATGTCAAGATCAAGGTCGTTTCCATGTTAGAATGTCAGCTGATTTATTTCATAACAGATTTATGGAAAAAATTCTAAATACTCTATGTGGAAAAGTATAGACAGTGAATAACATTAAAGAAATGAACTTAGGGATCGAGACAACATGTTCTTCATTAGAAATCTCACTGTTGTAGAGATGTCAATTCTTCCCAGATTGGTTCATAGATTCAATATAATTCCAATAAAAATTTTGGCAGGTTTTCTGTGGGCCATGACATAATGATTAAACAATCATATGTACATTCTTCCTCTTCCCTTTCTCTTATCTTACTTTTCCTGTTCCTTCCCCTCCTTTTCCTTGAGGGGCACAATGGCCATGGGCCAAAGTGTCCGCAGATCCAATAAATATGTATAAATATATGCATACACACATACACATAAATCAATTAGCAAAACCCTAAATGTGTATCATCCATCACAAGGTATTTCATAAGACCGAAAAGATGAACAGCCAGTGAAAAAAATTTTAAAGTGCCAAGTTTCATTACTCATCAGAAAAAAATGGAGTTTTAATTCACAAGAGGCTAATTCAAGAGGGAGACACAGGATGATCCTGAACTCACCTCCTCCCATAGGCACACAGAATCTAAGTGACATATTGTAACAATCTCCTCTAAATTCACAATGAGACTTCATTTCATACCCAACAGATTTTATAAAAAGTTTCTTTTTTTAAATCTTATCATCATCTACAGGCCACAATGTGGAGCAAAATTCCCCACATGATCTGTGGGCAAGGGCTAACCATCCACTGCCGGGAAGAGTAAAAGAAATTTGGTATTATCTAGTGAATTTGAATTTGAGCATACTCTACAGTCTCGCCATTCCACTCCTGGGCACCAGATCTGAGAGGAGAAACTTTTGTGTATGTGCTCCAAGAGACATAACGGCATATGCTTAGGGCAGTAATATTGGAAATAGCAAGGTCCTTAAGATTCTTAGAAGACCTTTGGTCTAGCTAAGAGGATCTATTTATTCTGTACCATGTTCAATCTGTCAGTAATTTTAACAAAGGTTCACAGAAACACAGTCTGGATTTGATCTTTATCCCCAGGCTATCTTTTACTTTGAGAATGTCAATTTGGGGAAACTGCAGATGAGAAAGAATTTTGCTTTCCAATCCACTCCTGGTCTCTAAATTCATCTCTAAATTCTGCTTGGAAACTTCCCCAGTCATTGTCTAGCTCATCTCTTTTATCATCCTCAGCTAAAATGAACTAACTGACACTCTCAACAACCTTTTCACTTTGCAGGAAAGAAAGAGTTTCAGCGACCAGAGGCTACAACATTGACACTGTTTTTAGTGAGCAGACACATAAGGAAACATAGTGTTTCAAGAATAAGTGTTTTTTTTTTAAGTTGCATGCTCATGTGTACAGGAGTGTTTCCTTTACCAAGGGGGCTGCTTAACAAAGGCTTTTCTGAAGGATAATCTGAGCTAAGACCAGAATAATAACTTGATTCCACATGCAATCAGAGAAATTCTAGGCATGTGAAATTGCAGAAAAAACACTCCACGCAGAGGGTGCAGTAAGTACAAAGGCCCTGAGGTAGGAACAACAATGATGAATGAGTCTGGGCTGCAGAAGAAAGGACAGTGGGAAGGAGCACAGAGGTCAGACAGGAGAGCTGAAAAAACTGTTGCCCATTAACTCAGTAAACTCTTGAAAAGTGCTAAACTGTCGCTCTTGCAACGCTGCATGTAAGTAGGGACTTACCAGTTGGTTCCAGTTTGTTATGTTGATCGAAATGCTGGGGATGACTGGGATTCCATGATCCTGGGTTAGGCCGGCCCCAGATCAAACTGATGAGGTTAGCAAGCTTGCCTCAATGGCTCCCTAGTTCCCTATGCATCACGGTGCACAGGTTCTCCATTGCTACAAGCTGGGCTTCTCATTGGAGCCAGCCCTTCCCAAATAACGGCATCATAACGGTTAAGCTACTCCTATGTAAATGGATCTTGGCGGTGAATCACTGCTTTTCATGGTGACCAGAAACACACTCTACGTGTGTGTTAATATGACAACCTCCTTACAGACTGGTTCTTTAAGAGAGAGCTCCAGAATAGAAAATGTCTCAGACAGTCCCCAACTTACAAGGGTCTGACTTAAGACTTTTTGACTTTTTGGTGTGAAAGGGCTACACATCTGGCAGGAAGCCAAACTTGGAAGTTTTCATTTGCCTCTTCTCCCAGGCTAGGGAGATGCACTAGGATCCTCTGTCGTGATGCCGGCCAGCTCCCGGTCAGCCACATGATCACAAGGGTCAACAGCCGTGCTGTCCCCAGACAACTACTGCGGCTTTCACTTTCAGCACAGTATTCAGTACGTGACATGACACAGTCAGCACTTTACTGTAAAATAGGAGGCTTTCTGGTAGATGACTTTGCCCGTCTGTAGGCACCTTCTATGACTCCGATATCCTAACTCAGTATATATCCGTGAGCTTGTTCACTGCTGCTAGTTAAGGAAACGAAGATAGTTAAAGTTCAGGAAGGAGAGAGTTCTTTTTTAGTAACATCCCTATGTTCTTTTGGACACTGCATTCAATTTTAGGTGATTAACCTGTGTTTTCTCTGTAATTTTTCTCTTCCTACACTAGATGTCACTGTGTAGCTCATTATTAAAAAGCCTAAGGAAACTTGTTCATAGAGAAATGGAAACTACAAAAATCATGAAGGATGCCTACCAAGGCGGCAGCATCCAAAATGCACGAGAACATTCTGCTCAACTGGATGACATTCGGCAAGGAGACGGCTCACTTCCTATACACGACATGCCATTAGTCTAGCCCAGCGTTAGCACTGAGACTTAAAAACAACTTGGATTTTTTTCTGTCTTTTCCCCATTTGCATACCTGTCAACCTGATAAAAAGTGAGAGTTTGGGAAATGCAAATAGCCTACTCATGAAATTTAATGATGTGCACATATGCTCTATTTTAAAACGTTGCAAAAATATGCCACTCCCTGCATCTTCAGAAAAGTACCCTCTGAAGGTAATGATCTAAAATAGAGTGACGATCCACGGCCCTGTCCTGTGCCTTTCTTGCCTCCTGTTTCTGCTGCATCACAGCCCTTAAAGCCAGAAATGGATGTAGTATGTTTTCAGTAGTTAGGGTGACCAATGTCCCAGTTTTCCTGGGACTGAGGGGGTTTTAAAACCAAGGCAAATTGGTCAACCCACTAACTATGGACACCATGGAGATCCATTTGTTTACGTTATTACAAATATCTCTGAGAACTCTACACATACACAGAGAATCTTGAGTTCTTAAACGGGAGCGCCAAGCATAAGACAAGCAATGTTACTCAGCCTACTTTTTAAATTCCATCAGAATGACAGGTTTGACTTGCTGCATGGCATTCAAAAGGAGAAAATACTTTCCAGGATGCCTTCCAGAAGCAGAACCAGTTGGCCATGCCCAAAGTTTTAATGAGAGTGACTACAGAAATGGAAAGATTTGAACAGTCCTGAAGGGTGCCCTGTAAGAAGTTTCCGGGCACTCTGCTAAGGTACACATGGCACTGCCCTGGCAAAAAGATGTTTCTATACTAGGTGAGGGGGTTAGCTTTTTCTAAAAAACGTAAAGGGCTAATCAGACGCACGGATCCCAGGGGACAGCTCTACCACGTACAGCATAATTAGTGACACTGACTCAAAGGCAGGGTGTTGATGTGCATCTAAAATAGTATCACCTTCTTCCAAAGAAGTACAAATCCACAGCCTGTCCTATTATTGTATTCAGAGAGGAGGAGGAGGATGCTATAATCCCCTCCTTCATCCTCAGAACCACCCTTTGGGAATGCATCCTTATCTCCACTTCCCTGACAAGGAACTCTGGATGCACACCTGCTCAGCTTTGCACAGGGAAAGTTGTGGAAGCAGGTTTTGAAACCAGCTTTCTCTGCGGCACTGTTTCCCCACCACTCCTCACCATGCCTGGATTCGATCCTCAGTCGGGAACTACGTTCTGCTCACGAACCACCACTCCTGGGAGCCCTTTACCTAAGTATTGACTATAAGCACCTAGGGAACCTCTCGTTGTGGGGGGCACAGTTACCCGTCTTTCATCTGCAGCATTTGTTTAAAAAAAAAAAGAGAAGAGTTGAAACGAATCGTGGAATCCACACTAGAGAGTGTTTCCTACAGATTATATAAAGCAGGTAACGTAAGAAAATTGAAATGTGTAAAAATCTCAGTACAAAAAATGAAAGTGAGAAGAGTTTAATAAACTGATAATTTGCAAAGATGTCAGAGAGGAATGTTGAAGCACCAGGGCCGGGACAGCTGGTAAACAGCAACTGCTGTTTGACCCCCAGTGGCAATGGACATGCATGGTCAGCACAACCCTTCAGCAGCTGCATCGCAAGGTTGGTCCCCTGCCTCGTTCAAGTCTCCCCTTAGAAGCCACTATGGAGGCAGCTGGCAGATGTCCACACATGCAGTCCATTGGGTCTTCCTTGTAGGTTCCAGAGAGAACGGAGGAGGATGGTGGTGGATCCGGGGGGCTGCACGGCATGCACTCCCATCAGGCTCGCACTGGTCCCCACTGCGGCTTCTGGGGAGGTCTCTGATTCGCCTGCACTCCACGCAGCTCTAAGCGACTTGTCACCACTGCTATGCTCCTTCATTCAGCTGCCCACTCTGCTTACAAATCCTCCTAGTTCTACACAGGCTTCATCAGCACAAGCCCAACCCACAGTTAGTCTCTCCCCCAAACACCTCGACACTAATTAGAGCAGATTTGCGAACTTGAGAAAGTCTTGTGTTTCTGAAAAAATACTATCTTCAAGGATTATACTTAGCCTTGTGAACCGAGCTACAGTCTTTTCTGAAAACACTTCGTGGGCACCACGGCAGAAGAGACTTTATATAATCCATTGGCTCTAAGCTGGAAAAGATGTCTTTGAGGTTAGCGTTTTGTGAAAGATGCTCCCGAGCTACTCAGAAGCAATTTCATCCAGAGTTATTTCCAGTCTCCCGATTTCCAACTCTCATACCATTACAGCAGAAATGAGTTAGAAATCACCTGCCCACTGGTCTACTTCTCCAAGGCTCAGCGGTCCATCGCCACCCGTTCAGTTTCCTAAGAGCTGCCAAGGAGGCTGAGGTCGCCCAGCGTCAGCAGGTGTGCCTGGCACAAGGCAGTCCGTCATCAGGAGTCACAGTTCTGCCTGAAAAACCCTCTTACCCTATAAGTCTGATCTCTCCTGTCAATTAGAAAGAAATTTCTTTTTTCTATAGCTGACACTTTGCTTGAGAAAGGCTAGCAAAGAACTGATGCGATTTTGTATTCTCATCTTAGTTTTGAGTGGTTCTGTGCCCTGTGTGTGCTTCCTGGCTTCTCAAATTGAAAAATCAAAAAGCATTTGAGAGAGCTGCAGGGAGAACAGGCAGACCCCGCTACTCCACAGTGGTGCCGCCTCTGTGCCAAGCGCACTGAAGTGGAAAGTGTATAACACAGGTGTTGCCCTCCATCTCTAAAGCGAGCTGTGTGTGAGGATACAGCAGTGAGACCTCTGACTCAAGGAGCGCATGTGACCAAGGGCCCAGACACGGTGTGGCCCTGCACATTGTGGCCACACCTCCCACAGCTGAGTGAGCGTACAGGGGTCAAGGGTCACCTGAATAACGCCTCCTCCCAAAGATGTCCGCAACCTAGTTCCTGAAACCTGTGACTGTGTTACCTTCGGTGGCCAAAGGGACTATGCAGATGTGGGGAAGTGGAGGATCCTGAGATGGGGAAATGGTCTGGGGCTGTCTGGGTGGCCTCGGTGTTGTCACCCTGTCATTCTGAGAGGCAGGTAGGAGGGGCAGAGGGAGGGAAGGGGCGATGAGGACAGAAGCAGAAGCCAAAGAGGAAGAGGGGGCTGAAGACACCAGGCCACTGACATGAACGGTACAGGCAGAACCCCGAGCTAAGGAATGTGGGCAGCCTGGCAGAGTCGGGCCAGTCAAGGGCAGGTTTCCCTGCAGCCTCCCGAAGGAAGAGCCATTTAAGACCCACTTCCACCTTCTGATCTCCAGAATTGCCAGAGAATCTATCTGTGCTACTTTAAGCCACCAAGCATGGCAATTTGTTAGAGCTGCAAAAGGCAACTAATACAGCTGGTTTCCTCAGTCTCTTTCTCTAAAATCGTGGCCCCCTCGCCCCCATGCATCTCCCCCTTGCATAGAAGCTTATGGTCTGGCCCATCAAGCCTAGCTCCTGAATTACTAAGCGTGCAGGTGGGAATTGAGCAGTTCTGACTCAGCAGTACAGGAGGGCTCGCAAGGCCACTGCCTTCTTGCAAAATCCTGTTTGCTCTCAGAAAGCAGACGTTTGACAGTTCTCCTTTTGTTTCTTCTGTTAGATAACCTTTGCACACTGCCTCCCTGTCCAGGCAAAGGACACCTCAGGGACCACAGGAAAGGCTGTACTCAAAACCAAAAACCAGCAGTAAAGTGGGAGAAGGGGGTAACTTCACCAAACAGCTCCAGTCACAGAACTCCCACCTGCAATACCTCATTACACTGTGTCAGGAGAAAAATAAAGTCCTTGTCCTTGGATAGCTTAGAGTCTGGGGCAGCACTTTCAAAGCTCGAGTCATGCATCAGAGTTCCTGGGCAGGGCTTGTTAAAATACAGATCGCCAAGCCCCGGCCCTAGAGTTTTGGATTAGTAGCTCCACAGTGGGGCTGAGGATTTACATTCCCAAGAGATGCTGGGGGCTGCTTGTGTAAGACAGACAAGATGCAAGCCCAGTAGTCACAAACATGGCACTGAGTGCAAGCAATGTCTGAGCCACACAGCTTGGCAGAGAGAAGAGCGCAAGTCGCGCTGAGTAGGGGGGACCCGAGATGTCCACGGCCCATGACACTGCCGTGGGACCACACCAGGCCCTGCCATGGGACACAACTCCAGGTCCAGGGACAGACACGTGCAGGGGCACAGGGATGCTGGGGGCCATGTCCAACACAGAGGTGGCCAGCAGACACCATTAGCTGGTTGCAGGGTTGTGGGAAGGAGATGAGTGAGAAGTTTGATGGGCACAGGCTAGCTGACTTGGGGACTGGGTGAGTTCTATGCAATTCAGCGCACCTATTCCATCCCACGACCGCATCCCAGGTGGGAAGAGGACAGTGGTCAGAACTGGTCCCCTTGCAAGTTTGGAGTGTTGTGGAAAAGAAGATGCTGGAGCATTCTGTGCAGGGAAAAGGGAGGATGAAGACACTGGGGGCAGCAGGCAGAGGGGACAGAGCCTGAGCTGGGCCACATGCATGGGAATGAGAGACGGCTGCAAAGCAGAAGCAAGAGAAAGAATCAAAGATTGATGTCCAGTGGTTCAGTCAGGTCAGAAAGAGAGGGTCAGAGGAAGCAGAGGGGATGGCAGGAGAGGAGTTGAGGCGGCCGGAGACTCAGCCGGTCAACTTGCTGGAAGCAGCCAGGGCAGCTGCAGTCAGCGTTGTATCTTTGCCAACTGACCCTCCTCCTCCACGGTTCTTTTCTGGAAGGCCTGCTTGGCTGAATCACGTCCTGACAGTGCACTGAAATGAAGTAACATTTCAATTATAGCTTTTACTAGGGACCATGGAAAAAATACGTTACGTTTCTCTCTGAAGCCAGATCCCAATATCCCTATGAGCTTGAGAAGCAGAAGTGAGTGAACAGGTCTCAGCAGTTTCCCTTTATTCGAGGAGAGGTAGGTCTCATTTTGGGGGGAACACTGAGCTTTCATTTTGGGGACACGAATATCACTGGTCATTTGGACATGGAAAGAGAAAGCCTAAGTCCTCTTCTCCTAGGGAGAAGTTCAGAATAATGAGGAGTTAAGCAGTTGTGAATAATAACACAGGAAGCATGTGCCACCGTGAGCAGAGATGTGGCCCAGAGAGATTCGTGGAGGCTGACAGGGGGAAGGCTTCTGTTGTCTCTGGGAAGACTGCAAAAGGGTCCTGAATTCTTGGAGGTGTCAGGAAACAGGGCCCTGCTGACGGCCGCTGGCTGGGACGTGGGGAGGAGAAAGGTGACGTGGTGTTTTCAGAGAGTCTGCAAACCACATGACATATACAATGGTTTGCTGCACTTAAGTTCCTTAGGCCAGGCCCACACCCCAGGGTAAGTTCATCCAGGACATGGGTGAAGATATAGTGACTGAAACTTAGATGCAGGTGCCGATGTACACGGGGACTGTGCATGGAGACAGAGACGTACAGGTGGATGTGAATGCACAGAGTACAGGTAGAGATGAAGGTTCATACAGTTATAGATAGGTATGGACACATAGATATAAATCTGTAGTTTATAGTACTTACAGACGTAGATAGAACCTCAGATGTAGGTACAGGAACACATGTAGATACAGTTGAAGGTATAATCATAGCCCTAGACACAGATAAAGAAAAAGACAGTTTAAGAAATAGATGTAGATATAGAAAAGGATGCAGATATACATAAACATAGGTACAGCCACATGGTGTGGGGCATCACGGGGAAAATAGTGTAGCACAGAGAAGGCAAACAGTGACTCTGTGGCATCTTACTACACTGATGGACAGTGACTGCATTGGGGTATGGGGGGGACTTGATAATATGGGTAAATGTAATAACCACATTGTTTTTTTATGTGAAACCTTCATAAGAGTGTATATCAATAATACCTTAATTAAAAAAATGAAAAACAAAACAAAACATAGGTACAGCCATTCTATAAAGATATGGAGCATCAGGGATGGTATTTCTGGGTTCTTTTCACTTAAAATAACAAATACCCTGTAGTCAAACATCCAGACTTTCTTCATGAGTTCGATGTTGTCACTGAACAGACCCATGTCTGGGGACTTTTTAAGTATGGTTACCCTCTTCCCCAGACCCAGATGCTTTATGGGATAGTACGGTCTTGTTCTCATAGATATGAAAGAAATATTTGAAGTACAACATATGCCCCAAACTAGAGTTAGTGGCCTCAGTACCACCAGCTCCCATAAGTCATGATCTTTATGAGATGTGACACGTGTCTCTTCTATGAACTTTCCAAGATATTTAAATGTTAAGTCTTTTAAAAGCATATCAAAAATCAGGTAGCCATGGCAACCAGCCGCCAAAATACAGTGTCTTTGTTCATACAGTCCCTGGGCAAAGGGCTTTGAATTATCTTGGCTTATTAAGTGATTTGATAATGATCTGTCATGTTCATTCTGTGTTCAATTCAAAAGCAAATCTAGAATTTTCTGAGTGTATGTACTTTAGATGATTAAGGCTAACATCACTTCATAAAATATAATCTATGGCTACATGTTTATTTTACAGCTTCTATTGCCAGAGTGAACACAGTTAGAAAAATATTCCAGCTAGTGTCAATTTCAAATTCTAGAAAATGCAGATATTTCAAATTTCTAATACATGATGTGAAATTCTTTCTCAATGCATATTTTGCTTAAAAAGTGGTCATGGGGACCGTTAAGTGTCATATATACTACCCACTTTACTGTCCCATGTTCCCCCAATTAATTCCAGTAAAATTACGTGGGACACACTTTGTATCTTTAAAAGTGGGTACTCTATTTAAAAACTGAAATTCACCCTTCAAAAATATATATTCTTTAATGCTCTGCAAATTAGCCATTCTTCTCTAGAGGACATGTGTATGACCTCAGATGTGGTCCTCCGGGGAAGGAAGTGGTACTAGTGCTGGACTTGAGCCTGGTGTCAAGGTGTAGAGCTCAGAGATGTCAATTACGGAGACAACACAGCAGTGACCATGCAGAAAACCAGGGCAGGGCAGGCTGAAGGCTCCATGTAAAACTGAAACCTTGTGCCTGAGGTGAAATCAATATCAGAGGTAGACAAGAGCAGGGATGTTGTTAATTTACCAAGTGCAACATGAAAACAGGCCATGGAGTTGGAGCAGAGGGTAAATTCTAGCTGAAGATGCCCAGGGGACTGATCAGCCAGCAAAGCAAAATAAACAAAACAAGTACTTGCTTGGTGAAGAAATACACACATATTTCTGCAGTGCTGTGAGACTTCTCTAGAAGATGATGGCTTTCGAAGATCAGAAGAGGTTTAGACTAGAACTGGGGTAAAAGAACTGCTAGTCAGTGGTAAACCTTTTTAAGAATCTACATTTAGGAAATGATCCAAAAATACAGAGAAATCTCATGCACAGATTCTGCTCTGAGTATTATTTATAATAGCAAAAAAGTAGAAATGACCCAAACATACCAAATGAAGGTGTTGCTCAGTAAATGACAGTTCATCCACTTGACAGGAACACATAGAGAAATAAATGGGAGTTTTAATAATAATAATAACAACGATGAAAGTTAGCTAAAAAAAAATAGTCATGATGCAGGGGAGCTAGTTAAAATCTCTCAAACGTCAAATAAAATGTCTGTTGAGGTGATTTTTAGGATCTACATTTACTCTTTTGTTTGCAGGGTCCAAGTATCCTTAATAAGACAGGATACTGGTCTCTGGATTATTCCTAAAATCTTCCTGGGAGCTTTCTAAGGCTCTTAACACCAGGAATATGGGGATTTTGACCTGACCACGTGAGGAAACCCCGCAGTACTTTTTCTAAGTATGGAGCTTTGAGTTCCAGGTCATTAGCCTTAGATTCAAAGGCAGGAAGGATGAAAATGGGCAATGAGGACACAATAATGCTTCTCAGAAACAGCAGTCTGCAAGCGCTCTTCGTTTGCTCGCTCGGCCTCAAGCCTCCATTCTAAAAGCCTCATTTTGTCTCCCCCCAGGACTGTGATCTACCTGGGTATACCACCTTCTCTTTTCATTAGTTTTCTCAGAACCTGGTTGATATCAGAGCCCACAGAGGACACCTACGGGAGTCAAGAATGTAGTTGTCACTAAATTCATTCATTCATTTCAAAAACAAATATTTATCATGCACCTACATTTGCTAAGCATAACGTGAACCAGACAGACACACAGTACTTCATCTAGAGTACCCAGCACACACTCGGGAGAACACACATGAGGTACAGAAGTAATTCCACCGTCAGAGTTGAGGTGAGTGCTACAAGAGAAATAAACAGAGGCTTGGGAGGATTTCAGAGCCTGTTTAAGTGGAGTTCCCACAGAAACAGATAGTGAGGCAAGGGTTCAACCATAAATGGTGTATTTACAGGGGATGGTACTCTGGCTGGGGAGAGGGAGGTGAGACAGGGAAGGGAAGGCAGCCCATGGAAGGGGGACCAATTAAACTATCCATCATGGAAAACAAACGGAGCTTCATCCCACCAGGAAGCCTCAGAGCATGGTGCAAAATGCCAGTTCTGGAATTATCTCACCTAAGAAGCAAGGAGGCTGGGGTGTTATACATCAACTTGCAGCTGTCATCCATGGAAGATGCTTCACGGGGGTGTGTTAATTCCCTAGCACTTTGGGACGCATGGTCCCTGAAGGTATTGATAGTGAAATGGTCAAGGTCCCAGGGATTTGAGTCATGCACAGACAACATCTGCTACGGGGTATAATCATATTGCAAAGCATTGTATCATCAAACAATGGTGTTTATGGAATGGAAAGTCTTAACAGAAATAGATCTGAGCACCTAAACTTGGGATTACTTCTTTAAAAGAACAGAGAGACGTCAGTGCATCCAGAACACACAGCGGAGCCATCAGTACAGGGAATAGGCTTCAGGACGTCCAAATCCACATGGGGATGAAGGTCTGGCCAGGGTGCAGCCACAGACAGTGGTGCTGAGTGAAGGAGGACCTTCTGGGATCCCTTCACATGCATGAGGTGGAGAAATACCATGTGCTGGCTAGTCTGGCTGTCACACAGCATCCTGCCACACCCTAAAGCACTTCTGAATGCAGGACTACATAGCTCACAACATGGCCAGAGGGCACGGGATGGTAGTGCACACTCCCCTGGCAGGCACAGAGCCCTCATTTACCACCCTTGGATTTCCCAGGGAAGCAGAGCTTGGCCCACGCACATCCCCCAGCTTGGTGCTGGGGAACCGCCTCAGACGCCTCCAAGAGTCTCTGTCACTGAACACCAAAGATCGGGGCCCAGCTAACAGCTCTATTTTGTCTCATCAGGGATCTGAGATGGTGGTGGATTTCCAAACGTACTTTAAAATCCTCTCATTCAGACACTCCAAAATGGCATTTATGAGAATAGTAAAAGAACCTTAAAACAATACCAGTTTTTTAAAAGATGAATATCATAACAGAGGTACCAGTTATTTAGAAAATGTGTGAAGTACTGATGTACTGACTTAAGTCACAGACTCACTTTCCCTACACATGGGGAGGAGATCTGGGATTGTTGGCAAGTTACATGCCTGTCTTATTTTCTTCATCTGTCAAATTTCACTTAATAGGATTATAAAAGATTAAATGAGTTTATTGCTTAGCAATCATAACCAATAAATGTTCATTGCTGTTGCCTTTGTTATCTTCTAAAAGATGACCATATAATTTTATTGTCCAGACCTGGATCCTCTTACTAGAAAAAGGGTAAGTTAGTATGAATTATGCCAGGACTTCAGGCATAAGCCTGCACCGTTCCAGATAAGGTGGGACACACAGTCTGGGCATACCAGTCAACAAGTTGTTGTAAGTGGTTCACCCCATCATCTCAGCTAAAGCCAGCTACGCTTCCTCGTCAGAAAGTTGATTCTTGATTTATACAGTTGTATCAGTGACATTTGGTGGTGACGGGGGTGGGTGGGGGCAGCCTTGGCAAGGACTTTGGTACACCTGAGAATTTCCTTCCATAAGCACACTAAATCTCTGCTCCAGTATCACGTAATTTACTGAAGATTCGGTAGTTGAACAAAACACACTGTCGCAATTAACTTTTACATATTTTCTACATAAATGCCTTCCCTCTACATAGATACACATTGGAAGGTTATTACTTGGCCAACTGCCAATTACTACAATATTTCATTACAGCACAAACCTGTACAACAGTGCAGGTGTGGAAATGGGAAGTTTGGCCTAGAGTAAAGAAAGGCCCATGGTTATTGATAAGAGTCATGCTTTGAGGGAGGAGTTACAGGTTTCCCTTTCAATACTCTGAGAGAAGGACTCAGCTTTTTAAAAACTTCCGGCTCCTGACCCTTTTATGCATGCCCTTGGTATTGAAGAAGGATTTCAAAATGTTTGAGTGGGTCCTTGACTATCTACCTGGCAAATGTGAGCTGTGTTTTCCCCTCTCACTTTGGTGCCTGACATCTGTCTCCTGTGAGTCTTGACCTATCCTCCAAGCCGACCCCCCGGTCACACATAACAGGAGAGAATCGCAGAGCGTGATCAACTCTAGTGATTGTATAAGCCAGACACCATGAATGCAGAGAGGATGGACTCTGCTTGGAAAGGCCAACTGCACCTCAGATACTCTCCCTTGGATGTGTCTTTGGGCACATGTCAAAATTCTTCAAGCAGAATTGCTAGGATAGGGAGTTGGCACCTTCACTACTTTTCTTAGACACGCATCAACTGCTCACGCATCCTGGCCTTGCCAACACAATTTTGCCAGGTTCAGAAATTTTGCCAATCGGATGGATGTGAAAATATCTTCTTTTTATTTCAATTTGTATTTTCCCAAATACTGCTGATCTTGAGCACCTTTCCAAGTTATTGCTAACAACATAATTGTTCCTATCGCCAGTTCACGTACTTTGGTGAATGTTCCATTCAAAGCCTTTAATGGTTTTTCCTTTGATCTCTCTGTCTTTTTTCCAACTTGTTAGATTTTTATATCCTATACTATAACTCGTGGTCTGATACAAATGAATGATAGAGACAGATAGATATGTATACAGCTATATATACACTAGACATCTTCATCTATTCTGCTGTGTATCTTTAACTTTTAAATGTATGGTGACAATGTCATGAAAAAAAGTTTAGATTTTAATAAAAACATACTTATGAAACTTAAGGTTTAGGAGTTTTATTTTTTGGGTATGGCTTTAAAAACTCACTTCCTACCCTGACATTATAAAGATGTTAACCATTTTCATACAGATATTTTCAAAGCTCTGTTTTTCATCTCTAGGTCTTAATCTGTCTCTGTTTATGTCATGAGAGATATCTAAGTTTTCAAAAATTTTCCTACACGGTAACGCAATTGTCTGAACACTTCTACTGAATTCAAATACAATGAAGGGTTTAGGGATGTTGGACCCCCACCACGCAGTCAAAAAATCCATGTGTAACTTTGAGGACCCCAAAACTTAACTACTAATAGCCTACTGTGGACTAGAAGCCTCACCAGTCACATACACAGTTGATAGCACGCATTCTGTATAGTCTGTGTATTACATTTTGCATTCTAACAATAAAATGAGCTAGAGGAATGGAAATGCTTTTTCCAAACGGTCACAAATCTCCAAAAAGTTCTCCAATATATTTATTGAAAAATTCTGCACATAAGTGGACCTGAGCAGTTCAAACCCATGTTGCTCAAGGGTCAACAATACATGAAAGGTTATATGTTTGTGGGTTAGCTTCTGGACTCTTCATTCCATGATTTTATTGCAGCACTTAGCAAAACTCTTTTTGAATTATGAAAATAAACTCTCATTGTGTTATTTTCCAGAATTTTCAGGATTATTTGGTTATTCTGTGAAGATCGCTATTACTCATAAAATTATGCATGTTTGCTGAATCCCAGCCCACCAAAACAAAACTTTGTAGGGTTTTTGTTGAATCCTCTTTGGATTTATTCCTCTCTTTCCAGAGGATCCATATCATTATTGTAAAGTCTACCCATCAAACAACTTATGTCATTGTCTTTATTGGGTCTTTTTATACTGCTGAACGTTCTTTTACAATTTTTATTACACAGAATTACCACTCTTATGTTAGGTGTATTCCTGGGTAATTTATAGGCTTTGTTGTTACACTGAATGAGCTTGTTTTCCTTTTACGGTCTACTAATTTGGTTAGTGCTGGTGTAGGAGAACACTAGTGTTTTCTGTGTTGTGGGGAGCTGCTTGTCTAAACTGCTTGACCGGAGTGAAGCCATTTTGTGACTTCCTCCATATTGTAGAGAGAACTTGTTTATTTTGCAACTTTTATGCTTGTACAAGCTGTTTTGAGACGTGAATGCCTTGGGACAGAATGACTGTTCCTTGACCCTGGGAATGGAGAACTTGTTTAAGAAAACAACTCTTTGTATGATAAGGAAGTGGTTTTGTTGTAACGCCAATATGCTTTGGACAGTCTCATAGCGGGACTGTATATATACTAAGGAAAAATAAAGCTTGGCGCGGCTGCATTGACAATTTGCCCTCCTGAGTCTTGTCTTTCTTCTTTTCTTCTTTTAATCCTCGCTCCCCCCTCCAGGGACTGTTCCATCACTGACGGCCGGCTTCGTCACTGTATATTGAAGTGAATGAATACAAGTGCACAAACATCAGAACTGTCAAGTGGCATTTAAGCAACCACGGGCCTGTTTAGCTGCGGGTGTCGCTCAAGAACCTTTTTAGACGCACTACATTGAAAAAGGGCTGAGTCAACCAATACACAAGTCAGATGACACATTGCATAACATATCCCGGAGTTTAAAACAATTAGGTAACTGCTGAAGTCAAGCAGGGCTGGAGAGACGTACAAAACAGTTGACCTCAATTAGGACAAGCTCCTGATCAGTGATACAGAAATTGAACTCCAACAGGGAGAGAAGTAAGTACACAAGAAGCCTGCATGTAGATGATCCAAAATGCCAGTCTGATTCTCTTTAACGGGTACCTTTAAACTGATATTAAAGAAACATTGTTCAGTATTTGAAAGCTGAGGTAGCAGATCCCAATGGATAAAAACAATTTTTGTACCTTTCAAATGATTAGTGCTGTCCAGATGACCCAGGTCCTGAGGACCTACGAATCATCCAGAAAACCCCAGCAGTTCTGGGCAGTATCCCCCGTGAAAGGGAAAAAGATGGATTTCCCAGTGGTAACCAGTGGTGTGTGCCTGATTAGACCCACAATCATTCCTGGCGTCTGTCATTAACAGTCCCCAAATGAAAACAAACACAATTTAGGAGGAAAGAACAAAACTTCCTTGCCTTCATCGAGGGCTCACTTTACTGCAGCCAGACTTCACATTAACATCTTAATAGCTCTGACAGAATCACTTAGGAGCCTGGCTTCATGTAAATAGAAGAAATGTTAATGAGGAGAAAACGTGGGTGATTAATAAACGTGATTGAAATGAAATGACCTTCACTTAGTCACTGGGTAATTAAAGGAATCAAAGGAGACCCAGCTGTGAAGGGAAATGTCACAGAATAGACCAAAATACAATTAGCTGTCCTCAAGGTGAAAAATACAGCATTTGATACGTTCTACAGAGAAAGGAGGGCTCTTGGAAAATGTTAAGTGAAATAGAGTTTTTCCTGACTGTCTGGAGAGTGTTGCTACTTCATGGAGACTGTTGCAGTGTAAAAACAGGACTGAGAAATACAGTCACTGTGGAATAAAAAGGTAGCATGCAGAGATTGATCTTCCGCGTCCTGAGATACCCTTTGGATCCCAATTAGGCGTTCCCCACAGGGCACAATATCAACCACAAAATGGGGACAGGCGGCAGATCAGTTCAGATGCCTCTGGGGAAGCAGGGATGAAGGATGCACTGTGCCTAAAAAGCCTCTATCGTTTCTTTTGGTGGCAGAACAAGCAGCCATGTCCCAAAGCTGGGCAGGAACGCAGTCCGCACCCGAGGGTAAGTGATGGATTTCCCGTGCTGCAGTGACCGTCACCTTAATTCGCACTCGTTAAAAAAACTCATGCACTCCACGGGCACTGCCAGACTTCTTTTCCCATTCCTTCCATGTCAAAGCACCAACTCCAAATCTGTGAGCTCTTTAAACCATAGATCCCTTGAGGGCAAAGACTGAGCTTTCACCTGGACAACCCCACATACGTCAGCACCTGGGCATTCAAGAGACGCTTGCTGAATTCACTCTGCAGACACAACAAAATACATCATAGTATACGTACTGCATATGGACACGAAGTACAGAGTGTATATATGGGAGGCACGGCCCCCCACTGTTGTGCCTGCAGTGAGCGAGTCGTTTTGAGCACACACCCGTTAACCAACGGGATTACGGAGAATCCCAGGTTAGGTTGTCCCCCAGGGCGCTAGCACGCTGCTTACTTTGAAATCACTGCCTTAACTGCAGGGCTATAGACCCAGCAACACTTGTTCCAGATTCCCATTTCTTTATCATGTCTAAATGCAGAAAGGAGAGTCAGTCGAGCAGAAATAGCATTGAGCATGTTATCGGGATAGAGAAGGAGGGAGGTTTCTCTAGACTTTCCAGACCATCTTTCCAAAAGAAATTACCATTCTGTTTTACTCATCTGATTCTGGCTCATCTTTACCTTCCTTTCCTTTTTTTCCTGTGGTACTTTTCCGCTTTTATCTGCCTGCCTTCCTTTCGGGCCTTCCTTCTATGGAGATGTTAGCTGTTTTCTCCTTACCCATCATCAGCCACTGGGAGGCTGCTTTTAAAAAAATCCTGGTTATTTTTATCCTTCTCTTTATAGCCCTGTCTCCTCTTCCTCCATTCTGTCGAGTCCTCTTTTCCTTCCCACATCTCACAGTCACTCGAGAACTTGTGCGGCAGTGGGAGCATGAGCAGCCAGCCATGGGACTGGGATCCTGGGAGCTGCAGCCTGAACCATGAGTGACACCCGGTTGTGACAGACACAAAGAAAGGCTGTGCTTATGTTAATGAACAGAGATGGAGCAGCTGCATCAAAAGAGAGACAGCTAGGTCACACTGAGCACAGGCTGGGCATGTAATCAACAGGAAAAAACATCACCCCTGCCAATTCCTGCAGTATTCAAATTTTACACATTCAGTATTCAAGCAATAAATTATAAGACATTCAAACTGATTGGGAGCCTTTAATTTTAAGCCCTAAATGCCATGGTGTCAATTTCCACATCCTTACTGGTCAGTGGTGAACATGATGTTAGTATTTTCCAGGTAAATTCCTGTGAAAAGTAAAACTTCATCTCTATAGAAGCCAGGCCTGTAAGTTTATGGGTAGGTCACCAGCTGGAAAATTGAACTGGACTGAATTCAAAGGCTATTTGAAAACCTCAGTTTAAAACTGTGATCGTTAATTTTGTGTGTCAACTTGACAGGGCCACAGGGGTGCCCAGATGCTTGGACCCACATTATTCTGGGTGTTTCTGTGAACGTGTTTTTGGATGACATGAACATTTTGGTGGACGAAGTAACGCAGATTGCTCTCCAGAATGTGGGTGGGCCTCATACAATCAGCTGAAGGTACAACTGATTGGAACAGAAAGCCGATCGTACCCCTTAGTAACAGGGAATTCATCCTGCCTACCTGCTGTCAAATTGGCACACCAACTGTTTTCCTCCTTTCAGACTAAAATTGAAATATCAGCTCTTCCTGGGTCCCAGGTTTTGGGACTCAGACAAGAACTGAAGCATCAGGTCTCCTGAGTCTCCAGCTGGCTGACACACCCTGCAGATCTTGGGTCTTGCCCGTCCCCATAAATACATGAGCCAATTTCTTATAATAAATCCCTTTCTGAACCTATACACATGTGTTGCTTCTGTTTCTCAGGAGAACACTGATTCACACAAAAACCTTACCCCTGCCAGAAACCTTTGAGTCATTTCTCAGAGCATGGAAGGAAAATAAGGTGCAGAGAGACTACAAAATGTGATGAACGGTAAATAACAAATTAGTATCACTGCTCATTTTTCTTCCTCAGGCCTCATGGAGTTTCCAGGGCAGTCACAGCTCTGTGTATGATCTGGGGGAGGCGTGAACCCAATCGGTTAGCTTTCGGATGTCAGGAAAGTCAAAACACGTGGAACACGTGGGAGAGGAGGGAATGGCTCTTGCAATATTAGGACGTTCACTGCACCCCATCAAAATTACCCAGAAAGTTTCTGAGATTATCTTCCTTATTAATTTAACTTCCTCAAAATGTCTGTAGTACTCCTTAAGATAAAAACCTCTCTGGTTTCCTTTAACGATGCTAGAACTGTAGCAAGGAAATAGACCCAAAGGAGTGTCTAGATTCAACCCACCGGAAGCACTTTGGGGCTGTTATAAGCAGAATAATGGCCTCCCAGACGTGTCTGCTTTTCCTAACCCCCCCAGGCTATGACTATGTCACTTATGTGGCCAAATGGTCACTGAAGATGTGATTAAGTTGAGGATCTTGTGATGGGAAGGTTATCCTGGATCAGCCAGGTAGACTCAATGCCATCCCAAAGTCCTGCTAAGAGGGAGGCGGTGGCGTCAATAGGGAGAAGGAGGTGAAAACAGAAGCACTGGTGGGAGACAGAAATTACGTGTCCCGGCTTCACAGATGAAGGATGGGACCACAAAGAAGGAATGCAGGGGGCTTCTAAACCCTGGAGAAAACCCACCAGATTCTCTTCCAGGGTTTCCAGAGGAATGCGACGCCTCCACACCTTGGTATGAGCGGAGCAGGACCTGTTCTGGACTCAGACCTCTAGAGCTATTTCTGTGTCACTTGAAGCCATGCAGTTCATATTAGTTCGTTACAGCACCAATAGTTAACTAACTCAGTGAGGCTTGCAAAAATAGAGGCCTGGGTCCAACCCCCAACAATTCTAACTCATATCTTCTTCATGAATCGAATTTTATATTTCACGAATTTTCTCAGTGACCACAGGTACAATGAAAAAACCAAGTTACCCTCCTAAGGAGCTTGTAGTCTGAAGGAGAAGGTAGTTTTTTCAATACAAAACACCTCTTTCCTGATTAAGAAGGTTCACAGCCACCCACAAATAATATATTGATAGACCCATGGTGATCCCTAAGGCTTTGCCAAAAAAAAAAAAGAGAAAAGAAATTCCATTCATTTCACTTTACTCGAGTCAGCTTTCCTAGAGGGATAGTTTGGTGGTGAATCCTTACATGATTCTTGCAGCTCTCCACCTTTCTTCCACACATTTGTTCCCTGAGAACCCTTCCTGTTATTTTCTCTTGGCCCAAATCAAAAAGTGGTGGGACGGTAGTGATGAGGACATTTGAGAGGCCAGTTAAAGTTTTCACCACAAGAAAAATAATGTGTAATTTGTTACGGTGACAGACAGTAACTAGACTTACTGTGGCAGCTGTTTTGCAATGCATATATGCATCAAATTATTATGTTGTGCACCTGACACTAATGCAACCTTGCATGTCAATTAAAATAAAAAAAAACATGGTACTATCATAGCTTTTTGCAAATTTTTAAGCACTTTTTTTCTTCACCCCAAGACATAAACATGTGAGTTGATTTTTAAACATAGCTTTAAAATACTTTAAGGTGTTCTCCATGCAGAGACAATTAAGCCAGAAAGGGATGAACTCTAAAATATGCACATTTCTCTGAAAGTTGGATATAGTTTTTACTTGCAAAAGAACACTCCAACAGAAAGTTTTCAATATGATGATGTTGGCTTTTTCAGACTTGCCATTTTAATTACTAAGATGAATGTTGAGGCTGATTTAGCTCCAGAATCATAACTGACCATAAATTTTATGTCATTTTTACAACCATTCCTGAAATACCGAATGCAGTTTCTAAGCTGAAGTCAAGTTTCCCTGTAAGGGCTTATAAGGGGTTGAATTGTGTCCCGTCAAAAGCTGTTGAGTCCCAGCCACCAGTCCCTGGGAAGTTATCTTATTTGGAAATAGGGTCTTTCATACGACTGAGTGAAGATGAAGTCATTAGGGTGGGCCTTAACCCAATATGAGTTGTAGCCTTATAAATGGGGAAATGTGGACAGACATGCAGAGATGTGAGGATATAGAGAGGATGCCATCAACAGCCAAAGGGTAGTGAGGCTACAAGAAACTAGGAGAGAGCATGAAATAGCTTGTTTTCCCAGCCAAGCCTGTGGACACCCTGATCTTGGAGTTCCAGCCTCCAGACCAGCAAAACAATGAATTTCTGTTGTTTCAACCACAAAGTTTGTTATGACAGCCCTGGGAAACTAATAAAGATGCCAGATGTGCTTTGATCCCTTTTATATACTATAGATTAGAAGCTAACAATCACAATATTCAGATGAAAATGGTTCCTCGGAATTATCCACAAAACACTCATTTTCCTGTTCTTCCCAGCATGTGTGTGACAAACAAATACCTAGTCCTGCTGCCCCAGGCTGAGGTTCTGGACCCATTAAGACCGACTGAAGTAAATGATCTCCTTGTTTTTAAAGCTAAAATTCCTCATGGACTGTGAAATGGACTCCAGATATTACAGGAATCAAAGTCTAGAAAATATGACAATACTTAATGCAAGTTATTTATATTTCTCCTGCTCCTTAGCACATTTGTCAAATATTCCAGACAACCTAAGCCAAATCAATGGTTTCCTTCCATATCACTGGGATAGTGGCGTAGCTAGCTCCAAGGTACTCAGACTCTCAGTGACGGTGTAAATAACTTTAAGTCACCTGGTCAGCTCTCTTCAGCAGCCAGTACTTTCACCTGCTTTCTGCATTTACTCCACAATCTCAGGAAGCCTTTTTCTCTTTTTAGGTCGAGCTTTCTCTTCCTCCCTTGTCAAAGTCTGCCTCTGTAACCCTTCACACGACTGCGTGAACCCACTGAAGTCAATGTGTTAACTCTCACAACCAGCTTGCCCCTATTTTTATAAATAAAGTTTTATTATAATGCAGCCAAAGTACATTTCCATACGACCTCCTTTGATTTAAACAGGCAGTCATCATGTGGCCTGAAGTCTGAAAATATTTACTCTCTAGGCCTTGCCAGGCTTCTCTCAATAAGAGCAAAAACCAACAACATAATCCCCACATAATATTTATATTATATTTGAAATCTTCAGGACACAGGAGAGGACACAGCATGGTTGTGTGGGATGTAAACAGACAGAGCTTTTTCATCAAATAAACCACACACCCAGTTCATTTTTGAGTCTGACGTGAGCCAGGTGAAATGCGCTGGGAGGCCAGTTTCAGGAAGTACATATGTACATGGGGTGCGTTACATAACCATATATTTACAAAGAAGTATCTGCACATCTTTCTTGGGTCTTGCTCCTTTCTGTTGTCAGCATCTGACCTGTTGGTTTTAGGATACGCAAAACATCAGCTTGCTCCCAAACCTTAAAGTGGAAGAGGTGTGTTTTAGTAAATACAAACTAAAGTTTCATTTTCAGAGTTAGTAGTTGAATACCATGTGTCAGCTTCCTGAGTCAGACCCCAGAATTGCTACTGTTTGCCAAGGGGCTATCTGGATGCTGGTGCCACTGAATTCAAGCCTGCCAACTAAAGTGTCATAAACAGACATGGATTCATTCATTCCATTGTCTCCAATGAGTCCCCTTTATTCCAACTGCCTGCTTTTAAGATGTAACACCTATGACATCACCCAAACAAAATGCTATTACTGCTTCTTGCACTGACATTATTGCCTTGATAATTCACCATCTGATCATCCTGCTGAATTAGGCACTTGCCACTCTTGCTATTTACCTCTTTGTTACTTGTTAGTACTATGACTACAAATGGACAAAATACACAGGGAGTCAACATTACTCAGTAACCCCCCCTTTCTGGAAGTTCACCTTAAGCCATTTCCCTTTTACAGAAGACCTCCATTAGTATGGTACCAACTTTTTTTCCATAAAAGTGGAAATCCTCTTCAGATTTCTTTTGATTAGCAAAAACAGGTGCTACTGTAGATCTTTCATAAAAGTCACATGGCCTAATTTGAACTTTTGAAAAGCAGAAGGATACTCTTTGCTTTATGCCATTTCCACTTAGAAAAGGTTTCATAGAAATGTTCTACTTTCAGACAGTGGGGAAACCTGTATTTCTGGATAAGTTTTGTAGTTTCTGAGTCATCAATACATAATTTCCAACCACTTTTTCACAGCTATGTGAGATCTGCGGCATAGAACCTTCCCGATGGATAAGCGTAGAATTCCCCGGAACTGAATGTGAAACATGTTGGATGACATTCTGAAGAGTCCTGGGTATGTCTGTTCTCAGCAGCCTCACTTTTTAAAACACATGTACCAAAAAATACAAATAACCTGGATTAAGACACACAATTTCTCAGGCTGGACTGTAGCCAACTGCAATTTGTTCTTTCATTCAACAAACATTCACTGCATACCATGCGCCCAGCACATTCTGTGTTCTCAGAAACAGTTGCCAACAACATAAAAAAATATCCCTGCCCAAGTGGAACCTCCCTTCTAAGGAGCTTCCCTCTCTAATGTGGACAACCAAGATAGAGGGAAAGTCTTAGTGATAAAATCAGGAACATCAAATTCATTTGCTACAGCTCTTTTTACAGATATCACAGAACGCTGGCCTGATAACTGTGTTTTCAGTATATCTTTTTCTTCTCAGTCTTTTCCTTTCCCTTTTAAAAAAAACATTTTACCATTATCTCTCCATTGTCTAATTGCTTGTTTAAATGCTTCAAATAATTCAGTCATCTAAATGTCCTAATTCCAGACTTTCAAGAATGTCGATTTTCTTAGTTACTCAACAAGAGACATTTATTAAGCCGTGTGCTAATATTTCATTGCTGCATAACAAACACTCCCAGACACCAAGTGGCTTAAAGAAACCACCCATTTATTTGGGCAGGACTGGGTGGTGGTGATTCATCTCCCTTCCCTGCAGTAGCAGGTGGGGAGGTTCAGCTGGGGTCTGCAGGACCCAGACACTAGCTGATGGGCTGGTGCTGCCTGCTGACTGGGGACTTCGCTGGGATGTTGGCTGGAGGCCTCAGCTCATTTCCACGTGGAGCTGTCCACAGGCTGCTTGGGCTGCCTTAGAGCATGGCAGGCAGGTTCCAGAAAGAAGTATTTCAGGTGACAGCAAGTGGAAGCTGCTAGTCTCTTGAGGCTTGGGCATGGTAAGTGGCACAGGGCCCCTTCTGCTACACTTTATCAGCCATGGAGGCAGCATGGAGCCTACGCAGAATCAATGCGAGAAGACAAAATCCCAATTCTCAATGACAGATGTGCCCAAAGATTTGAGGTCTCCTGTGTGCCAAATATTATGGAAGGCACTGGAAATGCACAAATGAATCAAAGTGGCCAAGGTCCCACGAGAGGCTGTGAGTCCGGCAGAAGAATGAGGCCAGTAAAAAGCAAGTTATAATACAACAGGTTCATTTAGGGGAGAAGTGCTGTGGGTATACAGAGAGAAAATTGAGGATTATTTTATAAATAGGCATTCAAGCAGTTAAAACAAGTAAAAACAAATAAACAAAACAACACTGAGAGGAAGAACACAGCTTAAATGCTGATATTGTGGCCAAGAGAGTGAGCCCTGCCTCAGAATTCCCATTGGACCATGAGGTAACTGCCAATTCCCACCATGCATCCCTCCGTCATTAAATGAACAAGACACCCAAGCAAATACATATCGGACCAGAGAGAGCCGCATCACCTTGTTTTCACCATCCACAGCCTGCCCTCCATCCCTCTCTCCCCTGCCCCTCTCGGTCTCCTGGCTTCTGTTTGACAAGGGCTGGAAGCCTACCAGCTTCTCAACAAAGGCATAGATGCCCCTCAACCTGTCCCTGTGGGGACTGATTGGAAGGGCCCACTTCCCACCCACCTCCCTTCCCAGACTGGGAGCTCCCTTAGCTGTGCTCCACCAAGCACAAGTAGCTTTATATGTGGAAGAGGATTCACACCCTGGGCTAGGCTTCAGGTCCTATCAGTGCATTCAAAATGGTGTATTTTGTACATTTATGCAAAGACAGCCGTACATACATGTCGCTTTAAAGTCAGTTTAACTATAATATATAACAAACAAGAAGATAAAGGTCATTATGGCCCAGGTCTAGAAACGATATGTTTTTCGATTGTAACTGGCCTCAGAATAGCAGAAAATTTAAAGCTATTTACTTATTTCAAAGCTTCTCGAATGGATGCTCAAACTTCACTACCTGTTTCAGCTCAACTTCTCTATCACTTACCTGCTTCAAGGGCTTTTCCTAACTGAAGTCAGTCATTTCATATCTCTTTTCAACCCTGCTTGATTCCAGCACTTACGGAATTATTTTAAACTCTGGGATATGTTGTGCAATGTGTCATTTTATGTATCTTTGGGTTGACTGAGCCCTTTTAAAATGCTGAGCCTCTGAAAAGGGACTGGAACAAAACCAGCAGGTTAGCATGCTTATGATCATTATGAAATTATTTAAAAGTGGCCTACTTAATATTTTTATTGTATTATGTTAAGAAACACGACTGACACAACAAAATTCACTCATGTTTGCTTAACCTCTCATCACATACCTGGGTTGTGATAGGTTAAAACCTACCAAGCACTGATTTAACTCTGAAAGGTCAGAAGCAAAAATACCAAGTTGAATCTGCATTGGAAAGGTATTCAACTCTCAACAGTATAACCAAGATCTACCAAAATGAAAAATAATTCATAAACTGGTCACCCGGCATCTTAAGGGAGCTCTGTCCACTGGCCCAGAAACTTATTCAAACCAATGGAACGACATCAGACTATTCTTCAATTCCGGCTCCCCAACCCAGTTTTAGAGTGATATGCATTGTATTGACCCACAAGTTCAAAACAGATCAAGATTAAGGCACTCATGTTCAACACAACAGCACGTATAATCAATCACGAGAAGCCAGGGGTACCTACTAATTCAGTCTTTGTATGCAAACAATATGAAAAACTTGCAAGTCAGAGTTAAGAGCAAGCAGGATTCTAACATTAAGGGATAAAATATAGTCAAAGGTTAAGGCAAAGCATAAGCATACATTTTCTACATTTAAAGTTTACCTTTAGTTCCATGCAATTGAAAATCGTAATCTTTTTACAATGGATCTATAGGATGAAGCCCTTCTAAGATCGCTGAGAATACAGGTATTCATTGCACAATTGAATATCAAATAGGAACTTAATAAATGTTGCTTTAATTAGATGGTAAAAATGGCATGTAAAATTAAAGGGCCACTTTTCCATCTAGAGAATACTATACTTGGTGGCTTACAAGCAAGTCTACCATCAATTTGATTCTATGACAAAGCTCCGTACCTCTGTGGTGGTTAAATGCTATTAGGGTTGAAAAATGAGGTTTATGAGTTTTTCTTAATACATTTTTCTCTATCACAATTGACCAGTTATGTAGCAACTGTATATAGTTTCAAATCTATAGCACTGAATTTTTGTTTGGTTCAAAGCTCCATTACCAACATGGATAATCAATGTTTTAAAATAAAAATTTATTGGAAACATATTAACTTCCACTTTTTCTTCTCATGCCTTGAGCAGAACTGTGTAGCAGGCAAAAATTGTAATTTGGAACCGATCCCATTCCATGTCTCCAAACAAGACACTAACAGAAGCAGGTCAAGGTTGTCTTTTGAAAGAAGAAAGCAAGAGATTTCTAGCTCAACAGGTGCGACCTTTTTCCATCTATCCCCCACCTGGAAATCCTATGTGAAACAACACAATAAACATAGTCAACAAGCTGACGACCTGAGCGGTGTTACTGCAGGCCAGCGTGCCGTGGTAAACTGGATGAGCAGGGTGACGTCTGGATGCAGGCGGGGAGTGTGAGCCTGGACTTGTAAGGGATGAGCTTTCTCCCGATTTGACATTCAGTGTTCTGGAAGGTCCATCCTGAAGGTCATTGATTAGAGGTCTGAGATCCAAGTTTGAGGAGGGGGTGTGCGGGAGAGAAGGACGTTCTCAGTGGGGGCCATCCCTCGCCCAGGGGACACCCAACCGTGACTGGAGGCATTCTCGGGCTGCCCCATGTGGGGAGATGCTCGCGGCTCCCGGTATTGGGTCAAGACCAGGGGCACTGCTGAACATCCTATGGACACCTTCCCACCCCGACAAGGAGCAGGTGGCCCCACAGGCGAACAGCACTGAGGCCACGAAGCCCTGTTCTAGAGACCTGACTCAGCAGACAGAATGAGGGGAAAGAGGAGATGCCATCCTGATGGGCAATTTACATGGTCCGCAACAAAGCCATGTGGCCAAGGAAGCCTGACTGAGATGAGGCTCCACAGGGAGGGAGGGAGGGTAGCCAGTAACCGGTGAGAAGACAACTAACTCTGCTCCTGGGTGCTATGCTGTGAACCCCCCCCCCCCAAAATGCCTGCATGCCGGACGGAGAAACATATTCAAGGGCAGAGGAGCGACAGCTTTAGAAAGAGTGTGTCTGGGAGCGCACACTCCCAGTGGGGCTGTGGGCAGACAGTCTCTGTGTGTCCCTTCCTCCTTCCCCTCAGGGCTGCCTCATTTCTTAAGCAAAGGCAGCTCCCATGCAACACGGCCCAGCAGTGTGAAAGGGGAACACGGGGTTCTTCTGTGCAGGAAGGGAGGGAGACAGAGAAAGAGCAGGGAGAGAGGAGGGAACGTAGAGATTACAAACGAGAGATGTACATTTATAACCAGAAAATATATCCAAAAAGGAGAAAACCGTAAATTTCAGACAGACAGTTTTCCAGTCTCAAATAAATTACAGATTTTAGATTCCTTTTTAAAATATGAAATTATAAAAGGAGATTAAAAAAAATCAAGCTAGTGGAGATGAGGAAACACACAGGAAAGAAAAAAAACCACACGAGTGAAAACAGCAACTAGAGTAAATACAACAGGAAGTAAATTCAGAAGCTTGAGCTTTAAAATTGAGTCAGTGAATTGCAGATGAATGGAAGAGAACAATGATATAAAACTAATGGTGAAGCAAACTGGATGAACCCGTCATGAGGGCATTCAGTGCAGTGCGACTCGTTGCAGTGCATCCTGCAGAAGACAGAAGAGAGCCCAGGCGTCCACAATCAATTCAGAGTTATAATAAAAGACATTCTGTTCTGGAATAAAGACTTGAACCTGCTGATAAAGAGGGTGCTGTCTCCTAAGGGACGTGCTGCGCAATCATCAGCATGGAGATATGGTAAAATTCACCAACTTCAAAAGCAAAGAACCATGTGGGAATCCAGGTAGAACAAAGTCCAGTTATGTAAAAGGGGAAAGACATGACGTGATCTTAGACTTGTGAGGCAACACCGCATGCCGGAAGATCACAGGACAATGGCTACAAAATTTTGAGGGTAAGAAAGCACCCTCCCCAAATGTAATGCTCAGCCAAGCTGTCCTTCAATATAAAAGCAGCAGGTAGACATTCTGCAGCATAAGGACACAAAGAATATAGCCCCATGCACCTGTCTTCAAAACATTGCTGGATGACAGATTCAAGGCAATAACATAAATCAAAATAAACAAATAAGGAACAGAGAAAGGATGATTTAAAAAACAAATACAAAAACTGAGGTTAACTATCAAATAAGTTTAGATCCAGGAATGAAATTCTGGTTATAGGCAATAAAAAAAAACATTAAAGTAATCCAACAAACAAAAAATCAACGGCTGTTGGGAAAGGTGCAAAAAAGAAGTTGTGTTTTAATAAATATCCTCATGTTATTTAAGAAGAGAACAGATAATGGCTAAAGTTGTAACATATAGTTAGAAAAAAGCAGTTTTTTAAAAACCAACTTTTTGTGGTTTATGTTTATTTATTCATCAGAATTTCTGAGTTAGGAGGGACAACCATTCTAGGAAATGACAACTTTTGAAAAAGAAACGTTCATTTTAACATTTAATAATTTCTTCCCTCTTATTTCCACGTACCATTTTCTGGTTAAATTATATTTAAATATAATCCTATCACTAAAAATAACATATAAAAGCTTGATCCCATATTTTTAGATGTACTTTTCCCTAGCTATTTGCGTTTAGTGACAATTCATGGCTCTTCCGATGTGTTTCTGAAGCAAGATGCCAGTCACAATCGTCAAACGTTGACCAGAATGATCTGTGTCATGAGTTTTTGGAGTGATTTTTTTTAATTCATACTTTTCTGCATTGCTGTTTTCATAATAAAAAACATATGTTTTTAGAACAAAAAAAGGTCATTATTGTTTTAGTAGAAATGGCAGAATTGAGAAGATGTGACAACACCGTATGGCGCCCCCAACCTAGACTATTTTGCTCCTGGCCCTTTAGAGAGGGGGCTTGCCCTTCTGCGCCCAGGTCCCTGCATGCTGACCTGCAACGGCCCAGCTGCACCACCGGGAAGGAGGGGAGCACGGGCTGCCACCCTCAGGTGCACATCCTTCCCTACACCTTCCTCAGCCATCAGCAGCAACATTCCCCGGCGGATTCGGCATTTTTATAACTAACAGAAAGTCTATGCGGGGGCGCTGGTACCCCCCAGGGACAGCACACACCAGCTGCCTCCTCTCCACGGAGACTGAGCAAGCCTTCAGAGGGTCACCCATTCCCTAAGCCATAAGACTGGAGGCCCATGAGGCAAAGAGAAGTATCACCCCTCCACCCTGAAAAGGTCTGGGATGGGCTCAGTAGGAAGTCATGGGCAAGGACCCTGAGTAACAGCAGAGAACTTCCTGCTCCAGGATGCCTCCTGAGAGAGAGGCACCCCTACGATCCTTTCAGAAACAAGCCCAGCTCAGGGCTGTCCAGGCGGCAACAACCCTGACCTCTGGACATTTTTTCCTTAACTTTATGAAATAACCACAAGTAACTCTAAAGTACAGCTTAAGAAAGAAAATTAGACAGCGGCCTGTGTAAAGACATATGACTGTAAGAAAAAGGAACCACTTCTAAGCTGCCATTCCTGCCGTCCTCCTGGGGAACAGCTGACATCTCGAGTCCACCCTTCCATCCTTCCATGGAAGAACCAAACAGCCCCTCATGATGAGTCATACCTCCTTCTGTGCACTGGCTTCAAGGGTTAAATGTAGTTCACTGCAAAGAGTCCTTAAAAGCAATTTATGCTTCAGTTCCTTATTCTCTAAGGCAGGAAATCTCTGTCATTACTGACAATTAGCTTCCTATTGATTCTGTCATGTGCTCACTGGAGCTATAAAGCGGGTCTTTAAAATAAAATAAGATTTTGGGTGACATTTGGCAAGGGCCTAGAAATCCAAAACACGGCAGGAGGTAGGGATAAAACAATAACTCTACAGGCCGCGCCGCTGAGTGGAAAATCCACAATCTAGCAATAAACAGGCTTTAAATATCATTAGTCATATTTGTATATAAAAACCTTCTCTAATACATTAAAGGCAATGACTCCAAGTGTAAGTGCCTATCATAGCAGTCTTTCAGAAATTGTTCTTGAAGGCATAGTGTTTTTGTCCTAAGAGTGAGAATGAATGCATGGAAAATAACTCAGTGTAGCACTTAAAATTTAAATGGAATAGATTCTCATTTGAACTTGTAAGGCTGGCCGTTCTTTTTTCATTACAAGAACAATCACAACAGTGCGATAACAAGAGAAGCAATAATCCATCAAACAGTGAGTTGAAAATTGAAGCTATTTTTCTTCCTTATTTAGAAAATCATTCTTTTTCTCTCTCTTTCCAAGACACAGGCCCTGCTTACATTGTTTGTTTTTTTTTAAAGCAGTGGTTTATTTTACGTGAAATGTATCTTCAAGCGGAGCTTACTTACCTTGTCACGGTGTTCTTCAGTTTTAGGAGAGGCTAACTAGGGAATACTTTCGCTGGCACTAATTGGTGAAGAGGGTAGCACATGAAAATGTAGGTCATCAGGAAGACACCTGGCACGGGAAAGCAGAAAGTCTTACACATGGGGTTTGGGCTACTTTTGATGCACAAGTATAGCCAGTGCCATTCTGTAGTGTCAGCTCAGGCATGCGAGACATGAAGGGCATGCTTACCTGCCTCCACTTTTCATTACTTTGTCGTGAACTACGAGAGGCTTTCATGTAAGGACACTCAGTGGTTGAAGGGATGGCACTGCAGGGATGAGCCATCGCTAGAGGCTAGCTATAACTCTGTAAGTACCTAATCACCCCTGCACGAATCTCATTACTCCTGAAACTTACCCAGTAAACCATCACCTGGAAAGGACCACATGTCAATTGATGAGTCCGACATACAAATCTGCTACACCTGTGTTCAGGGGCCCAAAGGCATGGTGGCTGACAATCCAGGTGAGTGAGTCAGACCTACCTGGCTCTCAGTTTCACATGCTCTTGCTACCCAGGGACTAACTTCTCTGGACTTCAGCTTCCTCCTCTGTGATTTGGAAACCATAAAGGGCTCTGCTGCAAAAGACAGACACAACAGCAAAAAACATATTAAAGTCTAGAATGTACTGAGCATGTCCACTCCAGTAGGCATAATTATTATTGAGGTTGCTGAGATGTCCGAGACAACACCGTCTTCTGGGGCCACAATTCAAGTACGGGTATCATAGCCCCTGTCCACCAAAAGCTTATCTCAGAGACATGAAATGGGAAAAATAAAATGAAAATGTTAAGGGCTTTATAACACGTGCCAAGTGGGCATTGCAAACAGTAAGTGGTTGCAGTGAATGGAGATTAGGTGCCAGCAACATCTTCCATGAGAGAATGACCTTGAGTTTGGTTTCACGCTCTGGCACGTCTCTATTACATCCAGGGTTCCAGGGATCCCTGCCACTCAAAGTGTGTTTCCTGGGCCAGCGGCACTGACACCACCTGAAGCTTGTTACAAATGCAAAAACTTGGGCCCTATGGTAGCAGGCCCTCCCATGCCTACCAGACATATCTGAATTGCACCAGGATCCTCAGGTAATTGATATGTATGTTTCAGTTTGATAAACACTGGCAACAAGCCCAGAATACAGGCTCTGTTTATTGTCAGTGTCTATGGGAACTGAGTTGGAACATAGTCCCCAAATGTCTACTCCTCCTGGATGTGCACCAGGTCCACACATCAACAGATGGAGCGCATTTCCCTTGCCTTAATTCCTGCCTGGTCTTAGAACTGGTGTTGGCCAAAAGAATGCCCACCAAACTGTGGATCTTTGTCTAAACCCACAGAATGTGCAACACCAAGATGAACCCTTATGGAATTACGGACTTTGGGTGATGGTGATGTATCCGTGTAGGTTCATGGATTGTAAAAAGAGGTGTCACCTTGGTGGGAGACAGCGGGGGAGGCTCTGTGTATAGAGGAGAGGGGCTTTGTGAGAACTCTGTACTTCCCACTCAATGTTCTAAAAAATAAAGTTTACTACTAATAAAAAATTGATGTTTTGGGAGTTCCAAGCGCAGCCCATCGGGCATCCAACCACCTGGAAAGGTCTTGTGGGGGAGATTGGAGGCACTCTGGTAGACTGCCCCCACTGAGGTCCTTGGCCATCAAGGCCCCAGCTAACTGGAGTCCCAGCCAACATCACACGACGCGGAAGAACCACCTCTCTGAGCCCAGCCGATGCACAGAGTCATGAAAATAACACAGTGCCGCTGGGGTGAGCCCCTCCATTTGGGATGGTTTATTATGCTACAGAATGTATGGGAACAATCTGATTTGAGAGTCCACTGTAGCACATTTCTATTTGAAGATTAGTTTCCACAAAAAAAAGATGTGGTCTGCTGATGATTTAAGAAGGGCAAATTCATTGTTGTAAGGTTCTTGCCCAAAACAAATCCTGATGGTATGATCCAAAGAAGTAACAGGGTAAATTACAGCACGAGGGAGCGCATGAAGGCCTAGTGCAGTCCCTCTGGTGCAAGCGGTCCTTTTCTTAGGAGGAGCATGCTACATACCTTTCTAAAATATGGGCAGAGGAATTCGAGAAAGAAGTTTAACAAGGTTTTTGGCAAGGTGTTTTCATTCTCCTCCTGAATGAACCCAAGAGGACAACTGTTCTCTCAGGCTGATGTTCTTTTATCAGTTTAAAGCGGTTTTTTGCCCTTGAAATAAATGTCCAAAAGAGGAAATACATTTCATTTATGTTTCTGGAAAATGTGCTGTTATATGAAACGTGAGTTTCTTATAAGAAAAAGCAGGCAGAATGTGGAATTCACTTCTCAACCATGGACTGGTCGCCAAATGTTTATAGAAATGGCAATATCATATTGAAGTGATTCCAAGTGATGTAATTTACAAGCAGAAAGCTTCTTAGAGAGGACATATATTGACAATATGGCGTATTGATTAACAATCAAACATCATAATATATGCTACAATGTTTCTGTCCTACTGTTTTATAACCTGTGTTATAAATATACTGTTTTATTACTCATGCCAAAGTAAATCAGAGTAAAGAAACACTTTCATCAGCGCAGAGCATGGCTACCCGCTCACGGAATGGAAGGGCCACGCCACGGTTCCCAGAACGTGAGCAGGCTGTGGGCCTCATTCAGTCATACTGAAATAGAGTAAGAACAGGTCATGCCTATAAGGTTGGTATCAGGATGAATAAAGGAACCAGCATCAAGCCCCGCCCCCACCCCACCACCACATAGTGTCTATCATGTCATGAGGGCTCAAGAAGGGTGCAGAAATTCAGGGATGAATAAGAAACTTCAAATCCCCTGCTTAAAATATCTCAGACACCTTATAGGCATCAGAAATGATTCTTCTGTTGTCTTCAAAGCATGTCTTCCTGCTTTCTAGAAACGCCACTCAAGAGCAAGTAAGTGGAATTACAAATTCATTCTGCTTTTGGCACATTGCGGAAGGCTCCCCCATGGGCCATGTGCACAAAGGAAAGAATTAAGACATATTTTCTCTTCTCAAAGAGTGCACACTTCTCTCATCCTCATTCTTGGAACCGGCTTCCGAACCGGTTCAGCAGCGATGCCAGGAGGCCAGCCCTTCCTCCTTCTCAGCCGAACTAATGAACGGGAGCGACAACACGCGTCAGGAAGTGCGCCCCAGAGGGTTGGGAGAAGCCGTGGAGTAAGCAAGGTGCTCCTGGAGCGTAAGTTTACTCACGGCTTTTCATTCATGTAAGCACAGTGTGAGTGTGGGGACTAGGAAAGATGTGCGGCAGCAGCAGGTGCAAGGAAGACCACGATGTGTGTCATCCGTGAGTGAGGAAAGGGGCAGCTTTCATTTCTGGGGAGTCAGCAGTGCCTCTAGGCCAACGAGGCAAAGCGCATCCCCAAAATAGATGGAAACTATCCCAGAGACCTTCCAGGTGGAAGATTATGCTTTGTTACTGCATAAAACTCTTTTTTACCTTACTTAAAAGTCAGTATTTTCTTTTAAGAGGTCTTTTAGGGTTCTATTGCTGTTTAACAGGTTACCACAGACTTAGCAACTTAAAGTAACACTCAGAACAGGCTCATTAACTTCCCTGCATCAGGAATCCAGGGAAGAGTGGCTATTTTCTCGGCACAGTGTTTCACAAGGCTGAAATTAAGGTGTCAGGACTGCTGTGCTTTATCTAGACCCTCAGGCTCCTCTTCCAAGCTAACCAGCAGTGGGAAAAATCCATTCCCTTGTGCTTACGTGATTGAGGTCCTGGTTTTCTTGCGGGCTGTCAGCCAGTGGTCACACTCAGCTCAGAGGCTGCCCACACATCTTAGCTAAGTGGCCCCTCCATGCCCCTTCTCATTCTTGAATATCTCTGATTTAAGGAAAACCTCAGTCCCTTTCAAGGGCTCACCTGATTAGGTCAGACCCACAAGCATAATTATCCCTTTGATTTACTTAACATCACCATACTAACCTGCTATGGAACACCAATTAATCATCTCAGTAGATACAGAAGAAGCATTTGGCAAAATTCATTGCTGACCTATGATAAGAAATCTCAGAAAACGAGGACTAATGGGGAGCATCTGAAACCTCATAAAACATCTACTTAATGGTGAAAGATTGAATTCTTTCTCCCCCAAACTGGGGGAGACACCAAGGAGGTCCTTTCTTCATACTTCTATTAAACACTGTGCTTAAAGTCCTGGCCAAGATACAAAGGCGAATAAATAAAAATAAAAAGCACACAGATTTTTAAAGAAAGAATTAAAAGTTTCTCTAATGACATAACGACATATGTGGGAAATGCTAAGCAATCTATTTAAAAGCTAGTAGAAATAAAACATGAGTTTAGCAAGGTTGCAGGAGACAGTATCAATATACAACTGTCTTTGCATACAATAATATTTCTCTATAATTGGAAACAAAAAGTTAAAACCTGAGATGGAAGCAGCTGAACAAGTCAGAGGATTTTATTTTTAGATGGGAGAGAGAACAGGAAGTTTTCTTATGGGTCTTCATCTGGCAGGGAGAGAGAAATGACAACATGCGAGGGAGAGGGAGAGGGGACCATCCCTCAGGCAATGTCCTGGGGTCGGTAAGAGAGTGTAGGATCTAGAGAACGAATGAAGGAGTTGGTGTAAGATGTGACTATGGGTCATTCACCATCAACAAGAGGGGGGATTCTTGTCAGGTAGGAGGAGGGGCCTGCAGGCTGGCATATGGGTACATGCGGTGGGGATCTGCGGGATTTATTTTCTTGCCACCTTAATTTCCACAGTGAGGTCAGGAGCAAGACCATCAGCTATGCATGTGGTTGGGAGAAAGAAATGCCAGAGTTTTCAAAGAAAGAGATAAAAAGTGGGAAACAGCTGCGTAGAAAGTGGAACAATAAACCGACACAAAGCATTAGGGCATGATGTCTCAGCAGCATGGAGGGTGACTCTTTGAGGTCGTGGATTTGGGAAACCAGACAGCAGTTGTTTTCGAACCACGTTCAGCTGCATGCTGACGTGGAGTAGGCGGAGGTCTTAGGGTAATCAGCATGGCCATGTGGCCAAGCAAGCAGAAAGGTGTAGAAGATGGATGCAGAGGGGATGGTGGACAGGGATTTTAAGGCAGGCATGGAGGGCAGAGAAGTCCTCAGGGAGCTGAAGGACTGTAAGAGGTGGCAGACGACTGGGCTGGAATTCCCAGGGAAGCCAGCGATACACTGGCTGGTGTTGCTAGAAGGCACAGGCCAGCAGGACAGGAGGTGGTATGAGATGGCTGGACTCACTCATGGGGTCGTGATTGTGGGGGGAATGGAATGAGTGGCTGAGATAGAGCAGAAGACACGGGCATTGAAGGTAAGGTAAGCTTGTGAGCTTAAGGAAGAGAAATTGTGAAAAGGTGTATAGACTGAGCC
>JAVSCE010002591.1:0-26089 GCA_032199065.1 Smutsia gigantea | reverse complement strand
TAGCAGAGTAAAACTAGAAACCTGAAGTGCTCTTGGTGTTTCAGAGTGGCTCAGGGTTTCAGTGATGGCACAGAGAAGGGAGCAGGAGAGAAAAGGATTTCTTGAAGCAAGTAATGCTTGACAGAAGTACCGTGGATTTTGGATAAATTCTGAAATGTAACAAAGATGATCTTTAAAGTGACCGTTTCCAGATTAAATTAATTTGCTGTTAGATGTGGCTTAAGTTAAAGACCTTTTTCTTGCATGCCCACATGTATTCATTCATTCATTCATTCATTTATTCATCAATTCTATAAATATTTGTTGACTGAGCATTCACTGTGTGCTGTGAACAAATATTTATGGTTTTTGCTGTTTTCCGGCTTTGTGCACATTGCTTCTAAAACTTCAGTAGGAACTAATGTTTTGCTATACTTTTTACTGTACTAGAGTATTCAGTTCAGGGCTTAAAAATGGAGTTATGTAAGAATGTTTTTGGCCAGAGACCAGTTCACTTAATAATAGAAAATAAACTTTAAAAATTGAATATGTGATGTACACTGTATACATTCCTAGGTGGTGATGAATGTCAAAGTTGAGGAAAAATATCACTTTTAGAAATGAAGAGGAAGAACTAGGAGAGCCAGCAGAGCATAAGCCATAGCTACACTAAAGCTTTGCTTCAACACTCCTGACTTGTGCTGTAGGCATTAGTTCACCTGGAAGTTTATTACTGTAAATATTTGAACAATCTTATAAGAGATGAAACCAGCTTTCCCAAAGTCTGTTTTGACGTATAGTTTTTTTTTTTAAGGAAGAGGGTGGAGAATTGCCAAGTTAAACAGGACCCTTTGCTGCAGAACTCATCAGGGCCTTTAATATGCCAGTGTGCACCACACATTGCCCAGGAGAAACACCGTATGTCCCAACTTTCATGAACATTGATACTTTTCCCCAGAGTATTTTGAGGACTGGCATTCCATAAGACATTTTGGAAACTACTGCTTTAAACTAAAGTGCATCCCTGTGTGCAGAATCTGAGGACAGCAGTGTGGAGCACCCTTGGTGTATATTAAATTTCAGTAAAAGAATGGGGCGAAAAATAAATTAAGGGGTAATTGCATTCCCAAACTTGGGTGAGGTCCATTTGTCTCAAGTGAAGATGAATGCTGAACAATAATCAAATAAATTAGGATTGTCTAGACAACCAGTCTGTCGAATTCAGGGTGAATTGAAGTTAATTGTTAGCTTTCATCTATTTATCATTTGAGAGAGATGGTCTTTTTAGCTTATCAAAGGGATTAGAAGATTTGGTGTTTTCAAAAGCAGAGAATTATTTCTCTGAAAGGAAGCACAAAATACAGATGGATATAGGAATAGACAGAAATGGTTGTATGTATCAGGGACAAGTTTATGTCCACATTGATATTCTTTCTCTGTTGTCTTTTGCTGAAAAGCGCAATACTGGTTCAGAAACTAGAAAGTGTACTAATAGTAGTTAGAATCTGCTGACTTACTTAGGCATAAAAATTAAAATGACCTGGCACCCTATTCTTGTCGATCTTTCTCAGTTGCTTGAGATAAATACCATCTCAGGAGCATTAGAAACTTCCCTGTTGGCCTTATAAGGTGGTGAGCATGGTTTTGTCTTCTGAGTATGTGATTCTTCTGTTCATTGCAACAAGCATTTGAGCACCTACAGGGTTTTAAGGCTCTGTTCTAGGGATGCAAAGATGAAACACATTTTTGTTCCCAAGGTCATAACACACTAGTTAAGAGGCAGATCTCTGGGCAAGTGAGCAAGAAGCCCTAGACAAGGACAAAAGGCCACAATGGCTGAGTCAAGACTGGCTGTGGTTGCAGTGGTGGGAGGCAGATTCAGAATATATTGAGGCTACAAACAATAAGACTTGCCACTTGAATGGATGAGGTATTTGACAATAAGAGAATAGTCAAGAATGGCTCTGGGAGTTTTGACCTGAGTAACTGGCTAAATGGTGGTGCCATTTACTGAGTTGAAATGTGCCAGGGGGAGAATGAGTTATGGAGAAATACCAGTGTCCTGTTTGAGACATGTTGAGCTTAAGATGCCTAAATGACCCTACTTTCTTGGGGGCTTAGTTCACGTGAGGGGGATATAAACAGTGCATATATATATATATATATATATGTATATATGTATAGTGCCAGGTGGTGATGTGTGCTAAGAAGAAAAATAAACAGGGATAGAGTGTGACAGATTATATCACTTGTCTATATTGAAAGTGAGGTCACTGGACATTTTTTCATGAGGAATACATCACATTTCAGTTTGTTCTCATGAGGAAGTGGAGACACCAGATCATTTGTTACAGAAGGAAGATCAGAAATTGACCTGGAAAGGGTAGCAGGAGGCAAATGGATGAATTTATTTTCTTCCTAAAATAGAGTAGTGTAAGTGAGCTTGAAGAAGTAAGGTAAAGAAAATGGCCCTTGGCAAAGTAGAGAAGACAGAGGTAAGGTTGAAGTTAGGTTGCACAGTAACAGATTTATATCCCAGGAAGTGAAGAGCCATTTCCTCAAAAGCTTCGGTGCAGATATTAATTCCTTCTGCAGGTGTGCTGTGTGGGTTAAATCATCTCCTATACCATTTCTATGGAGATGTAGCCATCTTAGGACATTGGAAGCATGCAGAATCTGTGGGATCACGTTTCCCATGGGCAGTGGCTTTAAGAGGCTGAGCTTGGTTTGAAGTTACCATGGCAATACCGATGCTGGCTGCATACATCATCTTACCCAGGCTTTCCTGATCTAATAGCCAGGATTAGCTATTGCCTGAACTCTCAAACAATGTGTGCTTTTAGCAGATGTCCTTTTTTTTTAGCCTCTAATAAACCCATTAGCCTCTAATAAATCATTTCTCTTCTTTTCAGTCATTTGGGTTTTACAGAAACCAAAATAAAATAGTTGCATCGCTGTATTGTACACCTGAAACATATATGTTAACTATACTTCAATTAAAATTTAAAATTTTTAAAAATTAAAAATAAGAAATTCATCATCCCCATTTAAAATACTTAATTGCAAAGTGACTAAAGATTTGCTTCTGCCATGATCTGCTCTTTTCCTGTTTTCAGGTTTTTGCATTTTGAAAGTGATCAGATCTGTATTTACACAGTAAGGCCTTAACAACTGTTTGTGAATGTAGCTTGTCCAGTCTCTACTCTCATAGAAAACCACAGGACATTTGGGTGTCCCAGGCTTTTCCTCCTAAGGAGCTCTATTTGCCATGATTTGGGAGAAGTGCTAGATTTTGACAGTGGCCACTTAGACTTCTTCCCTCAAACACACCCATGGGAGAATCACAGATTTTAGACACTAAGACACTTGAGAGTCTAGGACACCTTTCCAAGGTGGCCCTTCATTCTCTACAACCCAATGGGTCTCATACACTTGCCAATTTAATAGACAGTCTCCCCCTCTCTGACTTGTTTACCTCTCCCCTCTTTCATCTGAGGCCAGCAGTCCATAGCTCTGACAGTGTGTGTTGGAGCCAGCTTTTACTGGCTCAAAAGGACTGATCCTGATCATTCCTACCTCTTACCAATTCCATGTTCAGTGATATCACCTTGGTAGCCTGAAATCACACTCGTAGTTTGAAGTCAGTCATTATGGGTATGTATATGTGCCATGGAAATCCACTTGCTGCAAATCAGGTGCCCTCTCCCTCCCCCCATACCAGAAATGGTTGTTAACCATTTACCAGCATACCACAATATCAAACCCTTTCCTTATCTTGGTTGGGGGAGGTGGGTGGGGAACAGATTCCACATGGCCATTAAATGATGGAAAATAAATAAGAGGAGGATCTGTTATGCACAATGGTCTTCACTTTGGCTAATCTATATTTCTTTGGAACAAGATGAAATATTCAGTATGAGATGTTCTATTTTCATGGCAAATATGAAAACAAAAATATTTTATTGTAAAAATCTTTTCTAGTGGCAACATTGTATTTGGTGACTTGCCTTCAGATTTTTTAAAAACCTTATCTTTTCTAACCATCTTATCCCATTTGCAAAAGAAAAAGGCTCAATAAGTATTTTGAAAGATTATGGCAAAACCCCTTAAACTAATATGTGAAGTTGACAATTGAAATGTGATTTTTTTCTATGTCATTATTGAATTTTGTAGTGACAAGTAAAAGGTAGGTTGCATACTGATATGCAGAATAAGAACAAAAAAGAGTTAAGGAGTATCTCCCAAGTCTTATATCTTGAAGCAGGTATCATATTGGTATTTTCCATTTGGATCAACAGAGCCACAGTGATTATATTGGAAAAGCATTTCGGGACCGCAAGTGTTTGCCTGTGCTTTATTTACGACTTGCTGAATTATTTATTCAAAATTAGTCATTAGTTATTCAAAAATAATTTATTCAAATGACATCTGGCTTTGATTTCCATATTCTGTATTTTCTGACCTTTACATTGTCCTGGATGTTCTTTATCAGTCTTCTTCACAATAAACATGCAAACTGAAGAAATATTTTTTCTTAGAAAAATATTAACCTTAGAAGAAATGTTTTTCTAAAGAACTTAAATTTTCCCCCTTCAAATTCTAAGACCTTTTAGAAATTATTTTTCTGAAATCCTTTTTAAGTGTTTTAAACATTTTCCTTATTTCTTTTTTCTCTGGTTTCTAGAATCTATTGTCTTTATTTTTTTTATTGAAGTATGGTGGATATACAATATTATATTGGTTTCAAGTATACAACACAATGATTCAACAGTTACACACATTATTAAATCCTCACCCCTAACTAGTGCAGTTACTGTCAACATAGATGTCAGAGAACCATTGACTATATTCTCCATACTGCACTTCTATCCCTGTGACCAACTTATATTATAATTGAGATTTTGTGCCTCTTTATGCCTCTCACCCACCCTACCCATCCTACCCATCCACCTTAACCCCTCGGCCATGGTAGCCACCAGTCACTTCTCAGTGTCTAGGAGTCTGCTGTTGTTTTCTTCATTTTGTTTTGTTTTTAAAGTCCACATGTAAGTGAAATGATACGGTAATCCATTTCTCTGCTTAGCTTACTGTTGTTGCAAATGGCAGGATTTCTTTTTTATGGCTGAATACTATTCCATTGTGTATATGTACCACATCCATCTATTGATGGACACTTTGGTTGCTTCCATATCTTGGCTATTGTAAATAATGTGGCAGTAAACATAGGGCTGCATATATCTTTTCATATCAGAGATTTTGTTTTCTTTGGGTAAATTCCTAGAAGTGGAGTTACTGGGTCATACAGTATTCCTATTTTTAGTTTTTTAAGGAGCCTTCATACTGCATTCCATAGTGGCTGCAGCAATTTACATTCCCACCAGCAGTGTAGGAGAATTCCTTTTTGTCTTCCTTATTCTTTAAATTAAGAGTTAGATGTCTTGATCTGGGTGATGGTTACATGACTGTGTACACATGTCAAAATTCTTCAAGCTGCACACTAGCACTTATGCATTTTATTGTATGTACTTAAATATTAAAAAAATAATAAAATAAATTTTTAAATAAAATGAGGAAAACAAAGAGTTTAAACTTGGCTGAGATAGTGCCAATCATTTTCCTGTAATGCAGAAACAACCATTTTCGTCAGCATTTCAATTTTGTCTATATCCTTAAATGCCAAACTGCAAAATGACCTTTGTCATTGGTGTGGTCACTGTCCTGGCTCAGCTAGTCCTGCTGCCCCCTCCCCCGTTAGCCTTCCGAGTGGTGTTTATGTATTGGTGGCACTGAACCCCACTCACCAAACTTGTTGAGACATTTGATTTGATTTGATTAAGGCTCCCAGTGAGGGTATGGAAAGTAAAATCCTTCGCTTTTCAGTAATCCTTGCTGTGGTCAGATCGGGCACTTCGTTTTCTCATCTGGAATATGGGGATAACAAAGTCTACTCCAAAGGATGGCTGTGAGAGACAAGGGCAAGGCACGGGAAGTTGATCTGGAGGATGCACGCAGCGCCAAACCAACGGGGAGCTCGCCTCAGGCAGGGACTCTGCTGCTGGAGTTCAGTCACCTCTGCTTCTCCTCAGGCAGCATGCAGAGGGTGACTTCCTCCTCCCTTAGAAGAGAAGCTACCAGAGTAACTCTAGTAAACCCTTGGGTGTATTTATGTATCTAATTTGTTTATAGTTAGATTGATTAAGGGGAATAAGGAAGAAAAACCTCTTGCATCTGAGTTTCTTTGCTTTTAAATATAGAGTGGTACTTTGAGCCCAAAATGTTTCTATCTTTTGACCTGGTAAGCTCCCTTCGAGGCCTTAATCTTGAAGAAATAGTCAGGCATAAGAGCAAAGATTTATACATAAACATGTTTTTCAGCCTGTCTCCATCCTTGTTTCTGTGACGGTCAGTAGGAGAAGCCTTTGGCTCTGTCCCAGAATGCATTGCACCAAGGCTTGCAGGTGTTGGTTTGAATTTATCGAAACTGTTATGGAATGCCTTTCTTTGTGAGCACATTCCGAAGATGCACTGCATACCTAAGTATTTGATGGATGCCAGCAATGTAAGGGTACAGTGCACTTGAGGTGGTCAAAGTACATACAAACATTAGCAGTTAGCACTGCTGGATATTATGGTTTAGTCTCCCTGCATTTTAGATCTTATAGACACAAACTCATCCTTGAATCTGGCTATGTATATTCCATGCCGTTCTGTGTATGAACAGTATACTGTGTCAGTCTGGGTCCTCTGAGAACAGACATCAAGACAGAACTAGCTGTGTAAGAGATTTATTGTAGGAAAAGCCCATGAAGGATAAAGGGGAGAGAGCAGGAGTAAGCAAGTTGTTAGAATAAAAAAAGAAACACCTAGGGTAGTCCTGTATAATTTCCTACAATCTGGATTTTGTTGATTGCATCCCAGGGTAATATTTAATCATGTTCCTCTGGCCCCAAGTATAAGATCGAGATGCTTGATCACATTAGAATTTAATTTGTTCGCTCCTTCTTTCCATTCTTCCATCCTTCCTTCCTATTTCATAGGTGGCGCTATGTGCTTCCATCAGGAGGCAGGTAATGTCGTGTTGTCTCTCTTTTTGTGATGTTAGCAGCTGCTGACAGCCATAGCACTAGATCTGTTAATTCATTAAGGATTGCAAAATACTGATGTTGTCATTATTTCTGTCTTCACTCAGTAGCTAGCATACTTCTACACAGTGAAATCTCCCTATGTTAGCTATTGGGTTGCTTTGAGGTTCAAGTGCAGGACAGGAGAGGTAGGGTGAATCCCAGATTTTTTTTTTCTTGGTTTTCACCATTTTTCAAAATGGTAAGTTGGTTCCTTAGTGTTCTCCAAAGGTGACCAATAAGAGGGATTATTTGTTTAGCATCATTATGAATTCATGGATTTAAGCCATTACAGTTGTTATTTTTATTTGACACTCAAATTGTTTTGCCTTTGGCCAGTGGGAATTTAGAAAGGGAGTTTTCTGAGCCTTTTTGTCACCAACCTAATAGTCTGATAGACTCCTAGCTCTCTGGTCTGACCTGATGTTCCAGACCTACGTTGTACATTCCCTGCTCCAGGGAATAGATCACAAGCCATGGTTAATTTTAGTAGAAAGTGATTGTTTGGAAACTATAATCTGGGTGTTGGGAGCGTTCATTGCTATTAGGTAGGTTGCTTTTTTCTAGGCCTTTTTATTGGACAGGACTAAGAAACATGTACTTTTTTAAGAGAGACTCTATCTAGAGATCATATTGGTAGTTCTGATTCATATTTAGGGCTACAGGGTTTTTACTTAATCTCATTGTTCTTACATCTAAATTTCCTTATCCCCATGCCCCAAATCCTGGCTCTCAATGACACTAACTTGATTAAACATTTGCTTTATGTCACACTGCATACAGAATAGCCTCAAAATAACAGTACAAATATTAGCACCAACAAAAGGATTACTAAATGAAATGTTGGCAGTTCTTTTTTGTCCTTAAGATATATACCATTAGAAGTGAACTATCAAATTACAAGGTTCTAAAATCAATTAGAATAGTTCCTTTCCTCATCCACGTATATACAAATTCAGGTATCATTTTACTAATGTTATTCCTGGTGTCATTCTTATTTCTATTTCACTCTGATATTCTAACGTTTTTGTTCTCCTTGAAGAATATTTATCTCTGGAGTCTGCTTCATATCTTTTTGTAATAAAAGTATAAAGATAACTAGGTAAAAGATAATATTTGAAGTACAAAGAAAACATAAACTTAAAAATAAATGTGTACGGGGGATTCAAGATGGTGGTGTGAGAGGTGGCATGGAGAACTCCTCCCAAAATCACAAACTGTACAAAAATATAGTTAATTAAGACAACTAACCCTAAAACAACAAGAAGAAAGAAGGCTGAACCAGACTGCATATAGACCTCACGAACAGAGCAGACCTGACAAAACAGGGTAACGTAGGAAAAACTTGATCTGGTAGGACCCAGGAATGTCCCGCACCCAAGCTCACTGGCGGGAGGAAGAGAAACAGAGTGCGGAGGGGGTGGAAGCCTGGGACTGCTGAACACCTAGCCTTGGAGATCTGCTTTGTGAGTGGAAGCCTATATTGTGTGGTGGTCTGCAGGTTGGGGAGCTCAGATGGGGGGAGGGCTTGGGACACTGACATTCCGGCCGTTTCTGGAGAACGGGATCCACACCCGGCCCCTCTGTGTCAGAGGAAGGGCGAGTGGTCTGAGAGGCTTCTTAGCAACGAGAGGGCTGCTGGAGGGGCGGGGTTTGCAAGGAGCTTGCTTCACGAGAGAAAGGGAGAGCTGGACAAGGTTGTCTGGGCACACTCTGCCCAGCTGGTTGTGAACTTTGAGGAGCTGCAGGTGCTCCACCCCCTGCCTACTCAGCTCCGAGGCCCCCCACTGTGACACACAGCCTGCCGAGCCTTCCTACTAGCCTGCAGGCACCTGCTCGCAAACCGGCAGTCACTGCATTGGTGTCAGGCCAGCCAGAAGGAGACTCTGCCTACAACAGCTAGAGATGCAAAGCACGGAGGCTTACACGTGTGTGCTTGGGCCACTGGCTCTGACACTGGAGACAGACACCGCAGACGGGAATCAGGGAACATATCTTTCCTCCCCCCAGGCACCAGCTCCGCTCACCTACGACCCCCAACCTCACTCTAGGGGCTGAGCAGGTCCAGAGACTGGAGTTTCTGTGCACTAGTGGGCACCACATAGAAATATGAAATGTCAAAAGAACATGGGTCAGACCAAAATCTGACAAACCCCAGAAAAAGGGCCAAATGAAACTGAACTCCAATCTTCTGAAAGAGAGTTCAAAATAAAAATTATAAACATGCTTATGAAGGTACAGAAAAATATTCAAGAACTCAGGAACGAATTTAAGTCGGAGATTCAATCATTAAGAAATTCCATATCTGAAATGAAACATACAATGGAGGGATTTAAAAGCAGACTAGATGTAGTAGAAGAGATGGTAAATGAAATAGAAATAAGAGAAGAGGAACAAAAAGAAGCTGAGGCACAGAAAGAAAAAAAAATCTCTAAGAATGAAAGGATATTGAGAGAACTGTGTGACCAATCCAAACGGAACAATATTCGCATTATAGGGGTACCAGAAGAAGAAGAGAGAGAAAAAGGGATAGAAAGTGTTATTGAGGAGGTAATTGCAGAAAATTTCCACAATCTGGGGAAGGAGATAGTCTCTCAAGCTGTGGAGGTGCACAGATCTCCCAACACAAGGGACCCAAGGAAGACAACATCAAGACATATAATAATTATAATAGCAAAGATCAAGGATAAAGACAGACTTTTAAAAGCAGCTAGAGAGAGAAAAAAGATCACATACAAAGGAGAGCCAATCAGGCTATCATCAGACTTCTCAACAGAAACCTTACAGTCCAGAAGGGAGTGGCATGATATAGTTAATGCAATGAAGCAGAAGGGTCTTGAACCAAGAATACTCTACCTGGCAAGGTTATCATTTAAATTTGAAGGAGGGATTAAACAATTTTCAGATAAGCAAAAGCTGAGAAAATTTACCTCCCACAAACCATCTCTACAGTGCATTTTACAGGGACACCTACATATGGAAGTACTCCTAAGGCTAGAAAGATGTCACCCAAGACCTAGAATATAATTCATAACATACAAAGAATGGAGGAGGAAGAAAAAGGAGGAAAAAAAAGAAGCGTTCAGTTGTGTTTGTAATAGCATATGAAGTGAGTTAAATTAGACTGTTAGATAGTAAGGGAATTACCATTAAACCTTTGGTAACCACGAATCTAAAGCCTGCAATGGCAATAAGTACATACCTATCGATAATCACCCTAAATGTAAATGGTTGGAATGCAGCAATCAGAAGACACAGAGTTACTGAATGGATAAAAAAACAAGACCCATCTATATGCTGCCTACAACACACTCACTTCAAACCCAAAGACATACACAGACTGAAAGAAAAGAAATGGAAAAAGATATTTCATGCAACTAATAGGGAGAAAAAAGCAGGAACTGCAGTACTCATATCAGACAAAATAGACTTCAAAACAAAGAAAGTCAAAAGAGACAAAGAAGGACATTGCATAATGATAAAAGGGTCAGTCCAACAAGAGGATATAACTATTATAAATATCTTTGCACCCAACACAGGATCACCTACATATGTGAAGCAAATACTAACAGAATTAAAGGGGGAAATAGAATGCAATACATTCATTATACGAGACATCAACACACCACTCCAAAGGAAAGATCCACCAGACAGAATATAAATAAAGAGACAGAGGCACTAAACATATTAGAACAGATGGACCTAACGGACATTGACAAAACACTCCATTCAAAAGCAACAGGATACACATTCTTCTCAAGTGCACATGGAACATTTTCAAGAATAGATCATATACTAGGCCACAAAAAGAGCCTCAGTAAATTCAAAAAGATTAAAATTGTACCAACCAGCTTCTCAGATCACAAAGGTATGAAACTAGAAATAAATTACTCAAAGAAAATGAAAAAGCCCACAAACACATGGAGGTTTAATAACATGCTCCTAAATAACCAATGTATCAATGACCAAATAAAAACAGAGATCAAGCAATATATGGAGACAAATGACAACAATAATTCAACACCGCAAAATCTGTGGGACGCAGTGAAGGCCGTGTTAAGAGGGAAATATATTGCAATACAGGCCTATCTGAGGAAAGAAGAACAATCCCAAATGAACAGTCTAAACTCAGAATTAATGAACCTAGAAAAGGAAGAACAAATGAGGCCCAAATTCAGTAGAAGGAGGGACATAATAAAGATTAAAGCAGGAATAAATAAAATAGAGAAGAATAAAACAATAGAAAGAATCAATTAAAGCAGGAGCTGGTTCTTCGAGAAAATAAACAAAATAGATAAATCCTTAGCCAGACATATCAAGAAAAAAAGAGGGTCACCCACATAAACAGAATCAGAAATGAGAAAGGAAAAATCACTATGGACACCAGAGAAATACAAAGAACTATTGGAGAATACTATGAAAAATTATATGCTAACAAACTGGATAACTTAGAAGAAATGGACAACTCTCTAGAAAAATGCAACCTTCCAAGGCTGACCTAGGAAGAAACAGAAAATCTGAATAGACAAATTACCGGCAAAGAAATTGAATTCATAATCAAAAAACTACCTAAGAACAAAATTCCTTGACCAGATGGTTTCACTGCTGAATTTTATCAAACATTTAGTGAAGACCTAATACCCATCCTCATTAATGTTTTCCAAAAAGTAGAAGAGGAGGGAATACTCCCAAACTCATTCTCTGAGACCAACATCACTCTAATACCGAAACCAGGCAAAGACATCACAAAAAAGAAAATTACAGACCAATATCCCTGATGAACATAGATGCAAAAACACTCAACAAAATATTAGGAAACCGAATTCAAAATTACATCAAAAAGATCATCTATCATAATCAAGTGGGATTCATCCCAGGGATCCAAGGATGGTACAACATTCGAAAATCCATCAACATCATCCACTACATCAACAAAGAGAAGGACAAAAACCACATGATCATCTCCATAGATGCTGAAAAAGCATTTGACAAAATTCAACATCCATCCATGATAAAAACTCTCAACAAAATGGGTACAGAGGGCAAGTACCTCAACATAATAAAGGCCATATATGACAAACCCACAGCCAACATTATACTTAACATCGGGAAGCTGAAAGCTTTTCCTTTAAGATTGGGAACAAGGCAAGGATGCCAACTCTCCCCACTTTTATTCAACATAGTTCTGGAGGTCCTAGCCACGGCAATCAGACAACACAAAGAAATAAAAGGCATCCAGATTGGTAAGGAAGAAGTCAAACTGTCCCTGTTTGCAGATGACATGATAGTGTACATAAAAAACCCTAATGAATCTACTCCAAAACTACTAGATCTAATATCTGAATCCAGCAAAGTTGCAGGATATAAAATCAATACACAGAAACCGGTTGCATTCCTATATGCTAATGATAAATTAGCAGAAAGAGAAATCAGGAAAACAATTCCATTCAAAATTGCATCAAAAAGAATAAAATACCTAGGAATAAACCTAACCAAGGAAGTGAAAGACCTATACCCTGAAAACTACAGGACACTCTTAAGGGAAATTAAAGTGGACACTAATAAATGGAAATTCATCCCATGCTCTTGGCTAGGAAGAATTAATATTGTCAAAATGGCCATCCTAACTAAAGCAATCTACAGATTCAAGGCAATCCCTATCAAAATACCAACAGCATTCTTCAATGAACTAGAGAAAATAGTTCTAAAATTCATATGGAACGATAAAAGACCCTGAATAGCCAAAGCTATCCTGAGAAGGAAGAATAAAGCAGGGAAAATTACACTCCCTGACTTCAAGCTCTACTACAAAGCCACAGTAATCAAGACAATTTGGTACTGGCACAAGAATGGACCCATAGACCAGTGGAACAGAATAGAGAGCCCAGATATAAACCCAAGCATATATGGTCAATTAATATACGATAAAGCAACCATGGATATTACAATGGGGAAATGACCTCCTCTTCAACAGCTCGTGTTGGCAAAACTGGACATCTACATGTAAGAGAATGAAAGTGGATTACTGTATAACCCCATACACAAATGTAAACTCAAAATGGATCAGAGACCTGAATGTAAGTCATGAAACCATAAAACTCTTTGAAAAAAATATCAGCAAAAATCTCTTGGACATAAACATGAGCAACTTCTTCGTGAAGATATCTCCCCGGGCAAGGGGGAAAAAAGCAAAAATGAACAAGTGGGACTATATAAAACTAAAAAGCTTCTGTGCAGCAAAGGACACCATCAGTACAACAAAAAGACATCCTACAGTATGGGAGAATATATTCATAAATGACATATCCGATTAGGGGTTGACATTCAAAATATATAAAGAGCTAATGCACCTCAACAAACAAAAAGCAAATAAGCCAATTAATAAATGGGCAGAGGATATGAACAGACACTTCTCTAAAGAAAAATTCAGATGGCCAACAGGCACATGAAAAGATGCTCCACATCGCTAATCATCAGAGACATGCAAATTAAAACCACAATGAGATGTCACCTAACACCAGTTAGGATCGATTGCCAACATACAAAAGACAAAGAACAACAAATGTTAGCGAGGATGTTGAGAAAGGGGAACCCTCCTACACTGCTGTTGGGAATGTAAACTAGTTCAACCATTGTGGAAAGCAGTATGGAGGTTCCTCAAAAAACTCAAAATAGAAATACCATTTGACCCAGGAATTCCACTCCTAGGAATTTACCCTAAGAATGCAGCACCACAGTTTGAAAAAAACATATGTACCCTTGTTTATCCCAGCAGTATTTACAATAGCCAAGAAATGGAAGCAGCCTAAGTGTCCATCAGTAGATGAATGGATAAAGAAGAGGTGGTACATATACACAATGGAATATTATTCAGCCATAAGAAGAAAACAGACCCTACCATTTGCAACAACATGGATGGAGCTAGAGGGTATTAATGCTCAGTGAAATAAGCCAGGTGGAGAAAGACAAGTATCAAATGATTTCACACATCTGTGGAGTATAAGAACAAAGGAAAAACTGAAGGAACAAAACAGCAGCAGACTCACAGAACCCAAGAATGGACTAACAGTTACCAAAGGGAAAGGGACTGGGGAGGATGAGTGGGAAGGGAGGGATAAGCGGGGAAAAGGGGTATTACGATTAGCACACGTAATGCAGTGGCAGGGAACATGGGAAAGGCAGTATTTATAGAGAAGACAAGTAGTGACTCTATAGCATCTTAGTATGCCAATGGACAGTGACTGTAGTGGGGTATGTGATGGGGACTTGATAATAGGGAGTCTAATATCCATAATGTTGTTCAAGTGATTGTACATTAATGATACAAAAAATAAAAAATAAATAAATATGTGCATACATATATTTCCTTACTCTGTGAGCTGAGAGGTCCTGGAAGCAACAACACTCCAGTTGCAGTGAGCACAGCTAAAATCCAGATCTTGGTTTCTAATGCTGTCCTTCAATACAAGGAGCCAAGTCTTACTGGAGAAATGGCTGATTCTAGGCCTGGGGCAGAGAAAGACTGGATGAGCCTAGAACATCTGGTAACCCCTCAAAGTAAGGAAGTACTCAAACACACACAGGCACAGGGGCATGCCAAAGGGACACAGGAGCCAACTGAAAGAATGCCCAAGGACCAAAACTGGAACAATTTAAGCAACAAAATAAATGATGTAATATTGGATTAGAATTCAAAATATAAACAACATACTGATATGAATAAATGAGTGACTAAATAAATGAGGTTGTAGAGACAAATCTGTGCATAAGAATTTCAAATAATTTTTGTCAACACTCCACCCTCAAGGAAGTGGACGGAACTCCCTATTCCTTAAGTGTGGGCTATACATAGACTTCCTTCCAAAGAGGACAGCATGGAAAGGGGAAGAAAATAGTAGCTTTACAGTGAAGAAATCTGACAAACACCACTCTACTTTAATATACTGGGTTTAAAATCTATCTTTTATGAAAGCTTTTATTCACAGGTGAAAGTCTATTCTCAGCTTTGAGCCAGTAAATAAAATATGAAGCATGGGTCCTACTTTGGTAACTTTGAATCTAGTGGGGAAAATAAGATCTAGCAAGCATGTAATCCAGATATAAATCATAGGAGGGGATTATAGGGAGTTTTTAAGTTGAGAAAAACACAGATATGCTGAGGCTGGTATAGACAGGGGAAGTTTCCACAAAAACATACTTTTCTGTTCATACAATCAGGATTTTTAAAAGAGAGGGTTAGTTTAGGGGTTCAACAAATTGTCTTAAATATTTGTCACCAATACAAAAATAACTTTTAAAAATTGTTACATTTTGCCAACCAACCTTGTGATGCATAATACAATTATGATAGATAATGTAATATAGATTATCAAATTAGTGGCTCAGTTAATCACAGTGTGGCCAGAATTTGTTACACAGCAAAATCAGTGTATTGTGTATGATGCTGTGCATTCATTTTATGTGCAGACTTGGTTAAATCTTAGATGTTTCTCATTTAGTGTTAATCTGTTCCTCAATTTTGTTTTCCTTTTTTCCTTTTAGGATTGTCTGCTGCCAAACTGTTAAATGAACATGAAGTTAATGTTTTGGTTTTGGAAGCCCGGGACAGAGTTGGAGGAAGAACTTACACCGTGAGGGTAAATGATTATAATGCTTTGCATGTGGATACCTCACCAAACTGGAACTGAGGTCATTGGAAGTCCCAGAGCCACAGGAGAGCTCAAGAGTTCATGCAGTTAGGCCATTTATCCTCCATAAACTACTCCATCAAATAAATGTCCATTCTTCTCAACAAGCACTTGCTGAAGAGTGACAGCCTCTATCTCTAGTAGCTTACATTCTAGTGATGAAAACAAACAGGAACCAATAACTTCAGTACGGTGTCATCATTTCCATCCTAGAGACCTTAGTAGAGTATGTAGTTTCTCAGCAGGGGTTACAGTTTGGCTGGATTCAAAGCAACTGTATACCCACAACACACACACACACTTAGTATAGGTTCCTTGTTTATTTATCCAAAGGTAAACAACTTTAAAAGAACTGTGACTACAGTAAGCAGAAGCAAATGTAGCATATTTTTGTGCAACTTTTTCCTTGGTCTTTGTTCCCTGCTGCAAGAGACACTCTTTGCTCAGGTAAGGTTGGCTAGACATTAGAAGGAAACCCAGTTCTTGTTACACCACTGCCTTTTTATACTTGAGCTCACATCGCCGTTCTGGAAAAATACATGCTAACTATTGTTTACTACTCTTCAAGGAAATGGTTGCAGGTAGTCAAATCTGTGGGAGCTGATGAAAGGTCACAGGGAGAAAATGCAGGGTGGGAAGGAAATACGGCCAAAGATAGACATGTGGGAAGCATGCAGATTTCAGGAGGACAGAGGCAGAGAGGCCAGAAAAAAGCAGTAGAGGCACAGGAGAGGAGGAGGACCAGGCTACAGCAATGTCATGTGCTCAGTAAAGAGGAAGGGATGATAAACAGAGTCAGATGCCAAGGGCATTTACCATAGGATGAAGGTTGAAAAGAGGTCCTGATGTTTGGCAGTTAGAAGGTCGTTAATGAGACCCTTTGCTAGAGCACACAAATAGAGTGTTAAAGGCTGGGGATTGGCAATGAGGACAAAACCAGACCACTGAGGTGTCTGGAAGGATAGGAAGCATGTATCTATTTAGAAGATGTGTCAGACTTAGAATGGCTTATGCAGTGAACACAGCTGGGCCTTAAGTGATAACAAGCATTCAGTTACTTCAGTATGAAGTCTGTTGGTAGGTAGGCCAGGCTGGTGCAGGCATTCAGCTTTGCCATCAAGGCTTTAGGATCTTTCTGTCTTTCTGCTCAGCCATTCTTTCATGTCAGCTTATTGCCTAGTAGTAACCAGGTGGCTGCTTCAGCTCTTACCACCAAGTCCTTATTCAAGGCAGGAAAGAATATGAAGAGGTGGCCAGTTTGTCTGCAACGAAGCTTTTCCTTTACCAGAAGATCCCAGCATTTGCTTTAGTCTCATTGGCCAGAGTCAGGGCACATAGCTACCATTAGCTGCTAGGGAGCCCAGGAAAGCAAGCATTTAACATCTTCAGGCTGCAAAGTAGAAGCATGCATGGGATAGGGAATATGAATGGATATGGAATAGCCAACCAACAACATCTAACATTATACCAGCTCTTTCAGGCACACAATGCCATGCTCCCCTTCTGTCATTGACGTCCTACCTTTTTAGAGGTACAAGATGTATGCATTGCAGGCCTATTTTCACTTTGCTCAGCACTCAGGGTGCTCTCTCTACTGCCTTGCTACTCAAAAGTGTGTTCTGTGGACCAATAGCCTAGGAATCAGCTGGCAGCTTGATCGAAATGTGGAACTCTCATGCCCTGCCCCAGACCCGTGGAATCCACATCCGCACTTTGACAAGTCCCCCATAGGATACTACAGAAGTGTTGCTCTGTGGTGTACATTTGCTTGCTTGCTTGCTTGCTTGAAGTTAATGTAAATACAGACTGATTGCATCTGGAGAATTCCTGAGTACTTCCTCATATGTAGTCCACTGGAGGCTATTGTTCTGGGAGTGAGGAAACTGGGATTCTGGCCCCCTGTCAGGGCCAAACACTCTGTCTTACCCTGGGTTAGTCCTATTAGCACTTTACATCTTAGTTTGCTCATCTGGGCAGTGAGATACAATCTAAATGTACTCGAAGCTCCCTTCCAACCTCAAATTCTAATTGAAGGCAGTGTATTGTAGTGCAAAAAAAGAATTGCATATTTTACCTGTTTGACCTTATTAGGTAAGATTCTCCTGTCATTTTCTGAAAAGTTTTCCTTCATTTGGAGATATTTATTAAGTTGTCCCTTAGTCCTACTTTTCTTACCTCGAAAAGCTTTTGGTTATTAAATAGGAGCATTAGTCTTGTTGCAGATTTTCAGTTAAGACCAAGTTCCTTTGTATAAGGGAAATGAGAATTCCAACATGCTTATACCTGTCCATGTTATTGCTGCAGGCTGCTTTGCCATGCTGTATCGCTTATATATGTCACTATCATATAGGAACTGTTGTACATTGAGTATGATGTGGTCACTCCCCTTAGCCATGTGAGACAGGAACTTCAAAATGCTTAGAAACTGGGACTTAACTGTTATAAGATTTCAAGTGAATAGGAGTAAAATGGGCTTTAAGAACCAGGGATAGAAATGGTATGTAATAAGAAACTGAATAGAATATTGTTTGACTTGCCTCTAATAGCATAGCCAATTAGGGTCATTAGGGGTGGAGAGGCCATAAAAGTTACTCTGGATCACAGAATCAGAAATGAGAAAGGAAAAATCACTACGGAGAGCAGAGAAATAAAAAGAACTATTAGAGAATACTATGAAAAATTATATGGTAACAAACTAGATAACCTAGAAGAAATGGACAACTTTCTAGAAAAATACAACCTTCCAAGGCTGACCCAGAAAGAAACAGAAAATCTCAACAGATCAAATACCAGCAACAAAATTGAACTGGTAATCAAAAACCTACCTAAGAACAAAACCCCTGGACCAGATGGCTACACCGCTGAATTTTATGAAACATTTACTGAAGATCTAATACCCATCCTCCTTAAAGCTTTCCAAGGAGTAGAAGAGGGAATACTTCCAAACTCATTCTATGAGGCCAGCATCACTCTAATACCAAAACCAGGCAAAGACACTACAAAAAAAGAAAACTACAGATCAATATTCCTGATGAACATAGACACAAAAATACTCAACAAAATATTAGCAAACCAAATTCAAAATTACATCAAAAGGATCATCCATCATGATAAAGTAAGATTTATTCCAGGGATGCAAGGATGATACAACATTCGAAAATCCATCAACATCATCCACCACATCAACAAAAAGAAGGACAAAAACCACATGATCATCTCCATAGATGCTGAAAAAGCATTTGACAAAATTCAACATCCATTCATGATAAAAACTCTCAATAAAATTGGTATAGAGGGCAAGTACCTCAACATAATAAAGGCTATATATGACAAACCCACAGCCAACATTATACTTAACAGTGAGAAGCTGAAAGCTTTTCCTTTAAGATCGGGAACAAGACAAGGATGCCCACTCTCCCCACTTCTATTCAACATAGTCCTGGAGGTCCTAGCCACGGCAATCAGACAACACAAAGAAATAAAAGGCATCCAGATTGGCAGGGAAGAAGTTAAACTGTCCCTGTTTGCAGATGACATGATAGTGTACATAAAAAACCCTAAAGAAAATAAACTTAAAAAAATAATAAAAAATAAAGAAGGCTGTAAATTAAAAAAAAAAACCTAAAGAATCTAGTCCAAAACTACTAGATCTAATATACGAATTCAGCAAAGTTGCGGGATACAAAATTAATGCGCAGAAATCTATGCCATTCCTATATACTAACAATGACCTAGTAGAGAGAGAAATCAGAAAAACAATTCCATTCACAATTGCATCAAAAAGAATACCTAGGAGTAAACCTAACCAAGGAAGTGAAAGACCTATACTCTGAAAACTACAAGACACTCATGAGAGAAATTAAAGAAGATACCAATAAATGGAAACACATCCCGTGCTCATGGATAGGAAGAATTAATATTGTCAAAATGGCCATCCTGCCTAAAACAATCTACAGATTCAATGCAATTCCTATCAAAATACCAATAGCATTTTTCAACTAACTAGAGAAAATCATTCTAAAATTCATATGGAACCACAAACGACCCCGAATAGCCAAAGCAATCCTGAGAAGGAAGAATAAAGCTGGGGGATTATGCTCCCCAACTTCAAGCTTTACTGCAAAGCCACAGTACTCAAGACAATTTGGTACTGGCACAAGAGCAGACCCATAGACCAATGGAACAGACTAGAGAGCCTTGATATAAACCCAACCATATATGGTCAATTAATATATGATATAGGAGCCATGGACATACAATGGGGAAATGACAGCCTTTTCAACAGCTGGTGTTGGCAAAACTGGACAGTTACATGCAAGAGAATGAAACTGGATTATTGTTTAACCCCATACACAAAAGTAAACTCGAAATGGATCAAGGACCTGAATGTAAGTCATGAAACCATAAAACTCTTAGAAGACAACATAGGCAAAAATCTTCTGAATATAAGCATGAACGAATTCTTCCTGAACGCATCTCCTCGAGCAAGGGAAACAAAAGCAAAAATGAACTCATGGGACTACATCAAACTGAAAAGTTTCTGTACAGCAAAGGACACCATTAACAGAACTAAAAGGCATCCAACAGTATGGGAGAATATATTTGTAAATGACATATCCAACAAGGAGTTAACATCCAAAATATATAAGGAACTTACATGCCTCTACACCCAAAAAGTAAATAACCCAATTAAAAAATGGGCAGAGGATATGAAGAGACAGTTCTCCAAAGAAGAAACTCAGATGGCCAACAGACACATGAAAAGATGCTCCACATCACTAATCATCAGGGAAACGCAAATTAAAACCACAATGAGATATCACCTCATACCAGTAAGGATGGCCAGCATCAAAAAGACTAAGAACAACAAATGCTGGCGAGGATGCGGAGAAAGGGGAACCCACCTATACTGCTCGTGGGAATGTAAGCTAGTTCAACCATTGTGGAAAGCAATATGGAGGTTCCTCAAAAAACTAAAAATACAAATACCATTTGACCCGGGAATCCCACTCCTTGGCATTTACCCAAAGAATACAACTTCTCAGACTCAAAAAAACATATGTAACCCTATGTTTATTGCAGCACTTTTTACAATAGCCAAGATATGGAAGCAACCTATGTGTCCATCAGAAGATGAATGGATAAAGAAGAGGTGGTACATATACACAATGCAATACTATTCAGCCGTAAGAAGGAAACAGATCGTGCCATTTACAACAACATGGATGGAGCTGGAGGATATTATGCTCAGTGAAATAAGCCAGGTGGAGAAAGACTAGTGCCAAATGATTTCCCTCATTTGTGGAGTATAACAATGAAGCAATACTGAAGGAACAAAATAGAAGCAGACTCAGAGACTCCAAGAAGGAACTAGTGGTTACCAAAGGGGAGGGTTGTGGGAGGGTGGGTGGGGAGGGTGCAAGAAGGGGATTGTGGGGTATTATGTTTAGTACACATGGTGTGGGAAATCACGGGGAAAACAGTGTAGCACAGAGAAGGCAAACAGTGAATCTGTGTCATGTTACTACACTGATGGACAGTGACTGAATTGGGGTATGAGTGGGGACTTGATAATATGGGTAAATGTAGTAACCACATTGTTTTTTCATGTGAATCCTTCATAAGAGTGTATATCAATAATACCTTAATAAAAAAAAAGTTACTCTGGATCTTTAACTACTGACATGTCAAATTTAGTACTGTCTCTTGGCAGCTATTCAGCTAGATCTCCTATTAATTCAGAACTTCCCATTTTTTCCTAGTGTGATTCCTCCGTAGTTCTTCAGGTTCAAATTAATGAAGTTGAAGCACCTCCAGGGTGGCTGTCACAGGGATGGTGCATTTGTTTCCTAATATAGGTGCATGGTTGTGATCTTTCCCAAGGCTGAAGATGTTCAAAATCAAGACCCTAAAGTGGGAGCTGCAGTGTAACAGAATATGGTATTATAGTTCCAGTATCTTCATTCTGAACCTGAGGCACCTCCTGTAGAATCTTTTGACTTTGTAAAGAAACATTCTGTAAAATGCCTCACAGTTTTACTCCTTCACTTAGGATTATTTAATGATAGTGTCAGTGTTCTAAAGACATCATGTTTGGAAACTCCCAAGAGTCGTCTTGCTATATTTGTTAAAGCCAGGAAATTTATTGGAGTACTGATTCCAGTTTTCTTTCATGTCTTAAAAAGGATGTTGGAGACTAAAGGTTTGGAGGACAGCAACAATAGTAAAAGGGAATGTAGGGATTATATGAGGGACAGGTTACTTCATTTCTGGTATTATGGCAGAATGGAAACCATTAAAATAAGAACTCTCCCCATTAAAGTAAGTTAAATGCTAAATAAAATATACTGTGCTGCCATGACATGGAAGTTAAACATTTCAGAGCTCCTGGATATCGAACAGACATCTCAAATTTAACACATCCAAAATGAAATCTGATCTTTTTCATCAAGACTGCCATTCCATGAGCCTTCCCCATATCAGAAGATGGCAATTCCAAAAAAAACTTAAGCGTCCTGCTCACCACTATCAGGCCCCACATTCATTCTGTCAGGAAATTCTTTTGGCTCTGACTTCACAATATATCCAGAATTCAGCACTTCTCACCATGTCCCTGGCTGCCATCTGGTGGGAGCCACCATCATCTCTAGGCCAGATTACTGCAGTGGCCTCCTAACTGATTTCTCTCCTTTCACCCTTACCTCCTAGGATCTAGTTTTAGTGCAGCAGCCAGGATGAGCCTTTCAAATGTAAGTCAAATCTTGGCATGTCTTTGCTCAAAACCTTCTAAAGGCTCTCCTTATCACTCAGAGTAAAAGTCCATGTCTTTACGATGCTCTGGGGGTGGTACAGGGTGAGAAGGGTTTGACCACTGAGATAGCAAGGAAGAGGTTGAGTGGTACTCTCAAAGGTCTTGAAAAACTAGATCAACTGAAGATCGAGTTCAGAGTCTACCAAAGTATGTGGAAATGGAAGGAGATGTTGGGAAACTCCTTGTGCTTTGGGTTGGACTGTGTCCTAGGATTAAGGGTGAACTGCAAGAGGACCAGGCCATGTGTGCATTTCAGCCCAGCTTCAAATCATCTCAGGCACAGAAAATGCAACCAAGTTATCTAGAATGGTTAGGTTCTCCAGGCCCTGGGCAGAAACAGACATAAATCTTCTTTGAGAAACGTATCATCTCCCTGGGTTTCAAATTATTCCTATATTTTTTTCAAATTCAATGAGTGGCATACAATAAAAAATAATTGGGCAAACAAGGAGAAAAGGCAACATGAATGAGAACTGGTATGAATAACAAAAGAGAAACAGACCCATAAGAAATTATTACAAACACATGGAGGAGTTATAACTCAGCAATACTCAATTTATTGATTAAATCATTGGGAAATGTATTAATAAAAAAGCTGGGAAGTAAATTTCAGTTGATGAGAGAAGGTTTACATATTTATAAAATAATTTTTTAGGTATATGAATTTTTTCTACCTTTTTTACTCTTTTCTTGGGATGCATTCTTCCCTGCAGGTGTTTTAAAATAGGATCGTGAGCCCATCAGTGTGGGCTGATTTAAGACTTCATCTGTTGGAAATCAGAATTACGCCTACTAAATCTCTGGGTGTCTCCTCCAGCAACGATTCCAAAGAAAAATCAAGGATAATAACCAAAATGCTTTGAAAGGATCTAGATCAGCAGGAAGTTCTTTATTTTTTATGCATGTTGTTGCTGAATTGGCCTCACCAACAACTATACAAATAGAATTGCTTAGTGATGGTGTTATACGGGACTGTGCCTAGCTCTTGAGTGGAGGAGAAAGGATTGCTATTGTCTTGCCAATGGGTTTCAGCCCCGGGTAAGTTCACTATGGATTCAGTGTGACCAAAGAAATGACAGTAAAACGTTCTTGGGGTGAAAGGGTTATACCCAACTTTTATTTCCATGGTGGCAGGTCAATCACTAGAATCCTGTTCACTCAGAGCGAGTCTGCACACAGCACAGCAAGCCTGTCTCTGCCTCTGGGCCTCTCATTCCACACAGCCATCCCAGTCTCTGTCTTCGGCATTGCCACCACTCCAGCCTCTGCTCTCCTGCAGCTTTGCAGCCGTGCCACCGTGTCACCCAGAACACTGGGCAGAGCTCTTTCTATAGAGTCAGTAACGACACATTGCCCACACTTGTGTAGTGAGCTAGCCGACAAGGGCCAGGTGAGAATCCTGGCCACAGGAACCTTCATTTTATCCACAGCTATACTTGATAAGAGAAAGGCATGTATAAGTAGTAAAAAAGTAAATGGAATTATTTTTTATAAGATACGGAAGCCTTTTTTTCACGTTTTAACTGAAGCCTTTTGGCCTCTTCTCCTTCTACAGAATGAACATGTTGATTATGTAGATGTTGGTGGGGCGTATGTGGGACCAACCCAGAATAGAATCTTACGGTTGTCTAAGGAGCTGGGTCTGGAGACTTACAAAGTGAACGTAAATGAACGTCTTGTTCAGTATGTCAAGGTAAGCCTGATGCTGTACTCAAGTGACCAGTGGGGGAGCACTGTATTTGATAAAATATTTGCTTTTGTTTTTAGTTGTTTTTTCTCTCAAAGCAATCATAAAAATAGGCTGTCAGCTTTAAAGTAATATTCTCTCTTTTCTTTTTTTCTGTTTCTTTTCAAAAAATCCCTGTGGACTTATGGAATCACTGCAAGGGGTCATGCCTCAGCTTGGCCCTCCTCCACATCACCCACTGTGGCCCTAGAAGGCGGCACCCCCACCCCCAGTCCAACCAGAGCTGAGATGGGAGGCTCTCAGCTTCCTTCCTTCCTCTCCCTCTGGGGATGGGGGATGCCTGTGACACACACACACCAGGCTGCTCCTGAGACACCTGTGAAGCAGTTCTAAAGCCGCAGGAAACACAATAGTTTGAGGCCACTACTTTAGACTGAATGGGTCATTCATCCCCATTCTTACCTGACATTTCTTTGCACACTTTGATAATATCCTGTGTACCTGGCCTTGACTCTTGGCAAGTCTAGCTCAGTTGTGTAGTTTTCCTACTGTTTAAACAAGAGATTGTTTAAACTCTGCTGATAGCTGCTCAAGAAACAGCAGCTGTTGCCAGTATTATTCTTTCTTACTAAAGCCAAACATGGAGCAGCTGGAGTCTGGAAATGTGCCTTGAGAAATCAAGTTTCCGATCTGACACTGGAGCCCACTTCCTGGAACTAGCGACCCTAGGGCAGGGGTCATTTACTCATTCTAACAGGGATTCCCACACCAGTAACCATGTCTTGTGTACCCACAGCACCACCCCAAGCAATCACGTGGGGCTGGGGTCTTCGGGGACTTACGGAACGTCCCAATCAGGGAGATCAGAAATCTTGGGAAGCTGATGGCTGGTTCGGGATGGTTTGGAAGAGTCTGGCAGTGATATGTGTGAAAAAACAAACAGGTAGCCTTTAGAAAAACTGGGCTCAGAGGTCAAGGGAGGAATGAAGAAAGTATAAAAATTATACAAGGTGTTTATGAGTACTGGTTTCAATAGGCCACAATCAAAAAGGGAAAAAACCCTTTGCTTCTCCCTTTCTCTTTTCTGCACAGCATGGTGTTTCCCTGGACTAAAAAGTAATAACAATGGTAAGAATAATACCAACTACCATTTACTGAGCACTTGTACATATATTAGCATATTTAATGTAGTAAGAGTGACCAAATCCTTTACACTCGACTGCTAATTAAACAGTCATGTAAATTCACTCTCCTGTCCAACTGCAAAGCAAAGAGTCTGATGATTATCCTGGCCCTGAGCAGACTCATGCTTATAATATCTTCCTAACATTCAGATGCTCAAAGATTTTTAGCTTCCCTGCAGGCTCACAATAAACAACAAAGTGCTTTTTGCTCATGAACCCATCAAATCTTCACATCCACCTTGTTAGGCAGGCATGATTCTCCCCATTTTACAGAACAGAAAACTGAGGTTCAGAGAGGTAAAGTGGTCAAGCACAGTCTACCTAGCCCCTGAGTGCATGCTCTTCATGAATTTTAGGACTTACAGATAAGCACGTATTTAAGATGATAAGCACCATTCTTTGCATTTAAGACATAATCTCATCTAACCAAAAGATGGAGAATAGAAATACCATTAAACCATCCTCTCACATGCTTTAATCTGCCAAAGAACATGTATTTTCAACCAAGGTAGGCCCCGATGTGCTGGTAAAAAAGTAGTGGGTCAGTTTGAGGTTAATTTATTTTATCTGAATGAGTACCTTTCTGCTAGTGTTTCTAATAAATCATACCATTTCCACAA